>JACEEZ010019986.1:67500-82500 GCA_016584305.1 Chionoecetes opilio | reverse complement strand
TCCTTACTACTGTAAAGTCCACATGCCAGATATATAATATGATATATATGAAATACCCAGACAGTGTAATTGGAACATTAAAAAGCTGCACCACAAGCTATACCTTGGCCCTTTAATGCTCTGTAAGATTATTCAGCAACCTCAGATGTGTAACTATCAGATTGTACAACAAATGATACAACAGCAACAACCCATTGGAAGTTCATAGGTTTGGTGGATGTGCCTTTCCAATCAGGCAATGTTGGCAGTTTTACTTTATCTCAACTGTTGAGACTCATGTCTGTTCCTCATCATTTCCACAAAAGAACGTCTGTAAGAGAACTTTCCATCGCACACTTAACTCTCCTACTTGCTAACCTTTCATCCTGACAATTGCCACTCCCAGACTAGTCCCACAATGACCTATATCCACATTTCAAACTTTGCTATAATAATAATAATAATTTCATTTTCGTCCGAAGCCATAGATAGCAAAATACACTCAAAAACAACAACATAATATAGACACATGAGTAAATAAACTGAAGTAGTAATGCCAATAAAAGATAATATCTACATGAGGGCAATCTACCCTATAAGAACCACCACCGAGTCCCCTCCTCCTCACTCCCTGGGAGAACCACCACCTTAACCCTAAGAGGAGCCTCCCCATCATTCCCTTCCTGCTTCCTGGGACACTATAGTCTATTCACTTAAGCTGGATTCTTGGGAGCTGCTCGTGCTACCTGAGTATAAGGACCGCTGATGGCTGAGCTACCAAATACCACCACATCACCACCCAGCCCGCGTGCATCAGCCAATCACGACGTCTTACATACTGGTAGCATCGAGCAGCTTCCCAAGAATCCAGCTTAAGTGAATAGACTATACCACTCCAGGTCTTCCCATAACCCGGGTCACCCACAGCCCCTCTCCCACTCCCTCCACGGCTGCCAATCCTTACCTGTAGTGATTGCTTAATTTAATGCCAAAAAGGGGGAAATGTGGCAGACATCAGAGGTCATATGACACTTACCTGTAGTGAGCCGTCCTCCTTACACGCCTGCAACCTGAATGACTTGTATCCCACGAAGGCCATCACATGACCCTTCTTCCTGGAGTCACAGGGGCAGTGCGGGAACACGATGTCTCCGTAACCTTCACAGCTGCGCACCACCTGCAACACACCACCGCACGTCATCACATGGAGTGTTATCAATCTCTTTCAAGAAATATATAAGAACATAAGAAAATAAGGAAGCTACAAGAGGCCGCGAGACCTACACTTGGTAGTTCCTATTATATTCTTTCCCTCCTTTTCTCAGCCATAATTCTAAAGACTAACATAAATTGTGTTTCATGTTTAAGACCTGAACAAGATGTGTACAAGTAAGTAAGGTTAAGCAGCATGTATGTGACAGTCACTATGTTAGTTCAATAAGAAGAATGAGACTTTGGATTTGCCCTCAGCACCAATCAGGCTTATTCATGATGGATTAAGCTCTGGTTTGGTGAGACAACTTCGGCGGCAGTTAGTCCCCAAACTGCAGGATTTACTGTGTGCTGTTTAAGTGAGACCAGGCATATATACCCTAGCATGTATGTATGTGCCTAGCCTTAATCGTTAAACTGCAGGAAATATCTATTATATTCTTAGTTGTGTATGCTGTGTGGTGTGATCGGAGTGTTACGAGTGCACCTTTAAAAAATCTAAGGCATCAGGTCCATAAAAGAATCTCTGGTCAATGGACCGCGGCTTGTATATAAGTAATGTATAATTAACTTTATGTATGTTATGTTAACCCCTTGAGGCCCAGAACGTAATTTCCATTGTAATTTGGGTACCATTAGATGATTTTTAGTGAATATAAGCAATATTTTATAGATATGACCTGTTTACTATCCTTGTCAACTAGCTAATTTGGTATATTCAGTTACTTTTCGTAATTTTATGGCTAACAACAGACAATTTTTTTATAGCAAAGGAAAGAGCTGGGTGTGAAGGGGTTAAGCCTAATCAATCAATCAATCGACCTGTAGGTACTGTTCCTTCCTGGCCACGTCCTGCAGTGCCTTGAGCTGGTAGAGCTGGTCAGTGGGCTTCACGTGGCCCCGGTTCACGTCCTCCACCGCCGTCCAGAAGAGCCACGTGTGCGCCATATCGTCCGACGCACAAAGCCGCAGCTGAGGGAACGCAGTGGGATTACTATAGTAGGGTATAATATTACTCATTATAGGGTGTTTTGTGATTCACTTTACCCATGTGCAACACAGTAAACTAGCAACAGACACCATTCAATACCAAAAAGTCATGCATTTTTGCTGTCCTCTTTGAAAACTGCAAAAGAATGTGTATAACTTGTAGCTGCATGACCTGACGAGTCTTACACACTTACCAACGCCACGAGTAACCCTGTCACTGTTCTAAACACTGTCTTCCGGAGACTCCAAGGTTAACCTGACCACTAACAAAAAACATGAAGTTAAGCCTGGAAAAGTTAAGGACGACTGTCTTATGCCTAGACACATAATTCTGGAAGTAGATGCTGGAAAGAATCAAAGCTATAGGAATATATAATTTTGCAACACAACAACTTTGTAATTGAAAAGACCCATGATTTGCCTTGGCCCCCACCTCTCTGTGTGGGTTGAATATCCAGCGGTGGAGACACAGGCAGGTGGCGGTGGCGGTGCTGTAGTTTTGGATGTACAGGTTGTGGGGAAACTCCTCATCACTGATCTTGCGTTCTGAGGTGAAACAAAATGAAATGAATTTCCTGTATCAATAAAAAGTACCATGAAAAAAGAAACTGTGATAGTATTAGTGGCAACATTACTGTATGGAAATGACACATTGACATGAAATGGAGGTCAGAGATCTGGGATTCATACAGTGAATATTGAGTTATTTAACAGGTGCTTATATGTAGTATGAATAGGATGGAGAGTGAAAACAAGGAATGTGTGTATGGAACACAGGAAGTTCGGTATGTCTCATGGGTGAGGCAATGAATTCCAAGTGTTGAAACCCAGACGGTTCAGTCCCTTACAGTACATGAGAAGAAATGGGATGCCAAGATATCAGAATGAAGCCTTCCCAGGCAGACACTCACCAAAGTTGTACTCCACAATCTCAAAGAGGGCGAAGCACTTGGCAGTCTCGGGAGGGATGGGGATCTTCTCCACCACCGCCTGGTACACCTGGTGCGCCAACACGTTCTTGGCCTGCGTCACCGTCACCACACTCTTGTCCGGCAGCAGCACCTTCAGGTCCACACGGATACTGTTGCCCTGCACACGGGTGACACACACAAGTAAACTTTGTGGCTCTATGGGGATCTCTGCTGAGCAATGTTAAGAGTCAAGGTTTGAAGTGCGTGTAGGTATGATGTAGGGACTTCCCAAATGAAAGATACTACATAGGAACCAAGAAAAAGATAGATATAAAAAAAAAGTCTACAAATATAGGTAAAAATAGTTTCAAAGCAATAAAAAATACAATATGCAAAGCATGAAGAATATCTGTAGAAATTCATGGTGACCAGATGAAAGTCATATCTCCACACTATTACAAAGAAAGTTGGAGAGACGAAGGAGTGTTTGTTGCTCACCTGGTGGTCATCGGAGTCATTGAGGAAGTCCTGCATGATGTCGCTCTCGGCTATCACCCGCACGGCACACACCTTTCCAAGTAAAGCTCCAGCCCCCGGCGCCGCCCGTCAAGCTGCTGCTCTGAAAGTCTGGAAAAAGTTATACCTGATCACCATGGGTCTGCTGGGTCTCTGAATGTCCCGCAATAGAAATTTGTAGTTTTTAATGAATGTAGTGTAGTTTTGCAGAACAGTAGTATGTAGTGTAGAACTGAATGTAGTTTCGTCTCACGACTTTGTACCAGGAATTCCTCTGTGTCTGAGCTGGGAAAGTTTTCTGTGACCGTCAATACCACACATGTCCGTCACACAAGCTTATTTATCTCCCTTTCATACCCACCAGGTCCTTCTGCCACACTTGTGTTTGGGCGCCAACACAGACCACCTGCCTCACAACAACACCAAATAGTACAGTTGGTAATTCAAACACCCTGATCATATAATACACTTTCATGGTAGCTGGTAAATCTTTGTAAGGTATAAATCTAACACAAACCAAAACCAACAAAAAGTTATAGTATAATTTTTTTTTAAATAAATAAATACATAAGAAATAGATTAACATTATAGTATATTTACAACACAGGAAATTCCTAGCTTCATGCCAATATTAATTCATGCTTGATATTTCACATCATGGAAACATTATTGACACATGAAAACTACCAAACATCAAAATGCAAAATTACTCCTCAAATGCTGAAAAGCCCGAGAGAACTTACGAGAAGGGCCACTTCCCCGGCAGTTTGGGGAAGTTGAAATCCATGAACTCTCTCTTGAGATTATTATGTAGATTTGAGAACTCTCTGTAGCGGCGCGCACACAGGTGTCTGCCGGCCATGTAGATGTTGAACACCACATACTTGTCCCCCCCAGCCTCTATGTAGGAGTAGTCTGGGATGGAGATGGGCAGAGATCGCTTCTCACTGTAGTCTATGTAGGAGAACCCTGATGTTTCCTCGCTTGGCTCAAGTCTCTCTGCCTCCTGAAGTAGAATACAATCATGAAGGGTGAGTACAGGAACCACTGTTTAAGGCCTGCCATCCACCACACCCAAGCAGCAGCAGCAGCCTCACCTTTCTGGAGACAGAGATGACGGTAAGCTTGAGCACGTCTCCACCCTGCTTGATGAGCTCCACCACATAGCGATGCTCCGCTCCCTCCACGTTCACCCCATTGCTGCAACACACAAAACAACTACTGCAAAACACACCCAAACTGCTCCTCTGCTGCAATGCATACTGTATGATCAAAAACAGAACAAATGAGGTAAACTGCAACCTCATATCAATATAAGACCTGCTCAAGACGTCTCAGACTATAATAGGTCATCAATGCAACATAGTAGTGACAGGCAGTAGGCGTCACTACCTGGACCTGCTGGTGACATCTGAAATTTATTGCAGTGCATCAATGTTCTGTTTTCAAGATGGATGAATATCACGAGCAGCGTGTAAACATAAAACAACGTGTCAAACTTTGAAAACTGTTTACGCATTTATGAAATAATGAATGGTGGTGATGCCAAAACAAACGTTTTGTTTGGAAGATGCAGACTCCCATCACTTTCAAGAAGTCATGTCAGTTTGTGATCTCTGTAACGTGTCAGCCTTCAACTGTGTGCCCCAGTGCAACAATGATAATGATAAACAATAACAAAGCATAGCATATCTGCTGCTGCTAGGACGCTTTCTGAGCTCAGAAGGCTGATGCGGAAAAATGATATGATCTATCATTAAATTTTTGCAAAGAGACAGACGCCATCAAAACAAGTACGTACTTGCCTAAAACCAAAGTATTAATCAAACATCTTCAGAGGCCCAACTGCGGTGACATTAGAGTTAAGGACGTACATATATAATAATTAGCCAAGTGAAAAATATAAGTAGCACATTTTCATAATTCTGGCCTCATTTCTAGCAAATAAAACAACGATAACAATACCTTTTACTTTGTTATTCATTTTTTTATAATTTGATTTGAGCAAAATTCTTCTGTCACACACACAGCTTCTCTCTCATACAAAAAAACAAAAACCAATCATGGTAATCTAAGATGAACTCCAAACCAGGAAGCCGTTTAGTGAGACGTCTGATGACAGACAGTTTCTGCAAGTTCCCCTTTTGTACGATGCACTATTACTCAGATTCTATCATAAATAAGGACATATTTTTTGCTAATAATTAAAAAATAAAATAAAATAATAAAAAAAATAAAAAACAGGTGAAATGTATACAGAAAGTCCCCGACTTATGAAGGGGTTACGTTCCCAGAGGCTGTTCACAAGTCCATTTTTTCGTAAGTCTGACATGATTATGGGGTACACGTGCGTAAGGGACGAGAAAATTATCCAACGTCCAATGCAGACATTAGGAACACATGAAATGGTTAGGTAAAACATCTTAATTAAATGTATAATAATTTTACACAGTGTACGTACTATGGTACACAAACGCATGAGTGGCGGGAGAAGGTGGGTGTCGGGTGGTGGTGAGTCAGGTGAGGTCGGGTCATTGGCAAGAGGTGATGATGGCACCTATGCTATAGGTGGTGGTGTGTGTCTGGCCCTGAAGACGGCCACCCTGACCTCGACGCCACAGGGCTTGTGAGAGTGAGTGGTTGCGAGAACTTTTAAAGCACTACAAGCACTGAGGGTGCCTGGCACTGGCGGTGAACAGATAATGGCAAGACCGCTAGCCACCAAGCTGGCACTATGGAATTTTACCTTTTTTAGATTTAATATTTGATGGATGGAGTAATAAGATAAATCAAAGCAAAATCTAACCTAGCCATTACCGTCGGCGAGTTTTCCCGATTTGTGTAGGGATAAAAATATCGGTAAGCGACAGTACCAGGTACCATGAGGCAAGGATGGGTAATGTCACCGTGGTTATGCAACTTGTTTATGGATGGAGTAATAAGATAAATCAAAGCAAAAGTTGGTGATGTTGGTATACAAGAGTATTCATTGGCTCGTCAAGTAACACTTAAACCATGATGTACCACTACTTATTATGAGGAAAGACAACAAAAGGAACTCAATTAATAAGGTATTTTAATACTATCATAACCATGAATATGTACAACCTACAAAGAGAAGACTACGATGATTAAAAAATTTAGAGTTGTTTTGGGCGAAATTGATATTCCAGGTGCTATATTTCCGTGCTCGCTGACAACATAAGAGAAGACCTGAGGTGATGGTTGATGTGCAAAGGCTTCTAAACCAGGAAAACAGTCACAGCAAAGTCTCATTAAGAAGTAAGCAAGTGGTAGGGACACATTACGTACCTACCAGTTGCTTACCTTTTGACGAGGCTCTGTTATGACTGTTTTCTTGGTTTAGAAGCCTCTGCACATCAGCCATTACCTCAGGTCTTCTCTATAGTGTTGTCAGCGAGAACACAGCACAGTAATATAGCACCTGGAATATCAATTTCGCGCAAAATAACTCTAAATTCTTCCATCGCCGTAGTTTTCTCTTCGTAGGTCCACCCGCGGCAACCCCGCCTTATCCCCACAATGCACCGATGTAAACAAACCGTGACGTAGTTATGTCTGGGGCCCATTCTCACAACTATCGGCGAGCGTTCCAATTTTTCACGTCAGCATGTATTCCTGTTTTCTGCGACAAATCCAGTTCTTGATCATGATATTACAGTACCCGATATATATATTTAATCAGATTTTACCAGTGTTTCTGCATTTAGAGATCAAATACTACCAGCAATAGCTTAAACAGTTAAGTTAGGTTATGCAACCAATGTCCAGGTTAGGTTAGTGAACTAGCAATGGGGGGAAGTAGAAATGGACGAGGACTGCGCCGACATTTTCTGAGACACTGACTTATATTTACTGGCCAAAAATTGTTCCTTTTTCTGATGGAGATATGTATTTTCATTTTACGGAAACCTATTAAAAAGTTTTGTGTGTGTAATTTTCATCGTCAAATCCTCTGATCGCTGTTTCCATTGATAACAATGTATCTCCATCAGAAGAAGCACTAAAACTTTTCCAGGAAGTAACTAATAGTCAGTGTCTCAGAAACCAGTGGTGACGGAATTGTACGAAAACAAGTGTGCCCCGCCCTGCATTCCCCAGCCGGGAGGATGATTACTCTAACCAAACCTAACCTCATAACCACTTAACCAGGGGGCTCTGCCCCCTCGATACCCCCCGGCGAGAATTTTAAGCTAATCAAACCTTAACCTAACCTCCTAAAGGGTGCGGGTGCCTCCGAACGGTGATGGAGTGTGTGTATGCGCTATTAGACAACTATGCCATTTCTTTAATATGTACGTATATAAGTTTTAAAGGTTACGCGGAAGTGATTACTGCACAGTATACCGAGCCAAAAAAAGAAAGAAAAAAACTAATGTGGTAACGGCGGTAGCGACCTCGCAGTTCTCATCCATTATAAGTAGTGGGGGGTTTTTACATAACCAATGTCCATGTATTGTATTGAACTGCAGTTCGTGTTTTTGGAAAAGCAAAAAATGTGGTGTCCAATAATGAAATGCCCGATATTCTTCCTTTTCATCTACATGTATTACAAGTGGCACTGGCGCAGAAAATTTCCACGTCGGCCGAGAGTTCTTGGTTGGCGTCTCGGCAAGAAAACCGATTAACGACAGTTCCATAAACCTGGTGATGCTGCTCCACTATGGTCATTTAGTCTATTTTATGGACGAAACAATATTTTTCTGGTCGGTTTTGATGCTGTTTGAATCATTATGTTACTAGTTTTTGGCAGAAATCACGTTTCCGAATTTGGGTGCAGAGAAAAAACCCCCATTGATTTCAGCCAAAAATGAGTCCCATATGAATTAAAAACATAAAAACTTTCCAGAAAAAGTTCCGAAAACCAGTGCCCAATAACGAAAATGTATCCAGTGTTGCCCAATTCCGAAATTATACCCAAGAATCATTGTGAATTAAGAAAAATAAGGAAATGACTCAGACAATATGGGAAGGAA
The DNA here is from genome assembly GCA_016584305.1 of Chionoecetes opilio. NCBI lineage: Eukaryota > Metazoa > Arthropoda > Malacostraca > Decapoda > Majidae > Chionoecetes > Chionoecetes opilio. Next base: position 73,895 of record JACEEZ010019986.1, on the reverse strand, counting down.
TAAGGGAGACAATAAGAGAAGGACACTTACAATGAGGGAATACATAAGGAAAATAAAAAAAATAAGGAAACTAGACAGAAAATAAAGGATATGAGTATGAAAGAGAAAATAGGAAGCCGAAACAGCAAAATACGGGAATCAAGCAGGTCAAAAACACGAAGTCAGGGGAATACTCGTCACAAAATAAGGTCAAAACAGAGACGATACAGTTTTTGGAAGAACAGAGAAAAAAAAGAGGAAATAAATTAAAAGACAGAATAAGAGAAGACAACTAACTCAAGACCCAGACAGCAAGAAGAGAAGGGGTGGAGTCAGTTCGTACACCAGTTATTTCGTACACCAATAGATTCGTACACAAGCTGTTTCGTACACCAGTAGATTCGTACACCAAAAAGTTGTTTCGTAGTCTATATGAACCATAGTCGTTTCGTACACTCAGCTCAGAGTTGAACTTAACTATTACAGTTACGATACGACACCATGTATGTACGAAAAAACTCAAAATCAGTGTACGAAACAACTAACAACACCTGGGTACGAAACAACTTGTGTACGAAACTCCCTGTAACCGAAGAGAAACATGAGGGAGGAGGCGAGGAGATAAAGACGGCCATACTCCCGCCCCACAACTGAAGTGAACAGGGCAGAAACTCACACTTCTAATATCCTGTCGCCCTTCCTTATGCCCGCGAGTTCCGCCGCGCCGCCCTCGAGCACCGCCGAGACGTGTTGGAGGGGCGGGTACAGATCACCGTTAATGGGCCGCCACTGACCCCCCTCGCTGACCTGACCTCGCACGTTGAAGCCAAACCCTGTGTCGGTCTTGTAGATGGTGACGACGCGAGGCCCCGGGTTCAGTTGGCTCATGGTGGAGGATTAGTTTGTTTTTCACTGCCTCTCTCTCACTGCCATGATACCTGTGTAAGCTCGCACGCCAGCCAACACTTCTCTCTCTCCCTCTCTCTCTCTCTCTCTCTTATATTCGATATTAATTCATGCTCTTTCGTATGTTTCTTATTTCATTAATTTGTCTTTATTTCAATGTAAGTGTGAGGGGATCTGTGTTTATCTATTTGAGAATATGGTCATGTTTTGTGTTTGTTTAGTTTAGTTAGGTCGATACGTGTTGATAGTTTCAGTCAGGGGCGTATTTAGGATCTTGAAACTATTGGCTTAGCTCAGCCGAGAGATCTTTAAATTTGTACAGGATAATTTTCAATTTATTTATGTAGAGTAGCTATAATGAATATAAGAAGTGAAACACTGTGCTCTACCCAAAGGCTCCGGTAATTTGCTTAGGATAACTTTCGAAACATGAAATTAAAATAAAATTAAGACAATCTGAGCAGAGCTCTCTGATCTGAGTTGGGGTTCAACTTCGTTACTATTTTCATTGTCATCAGTAGGAGTAAAACCCTAAGAAAAAAGAGAGCTTTGACGTGATGAAGCAGTCATATAGATAGTATATTCCCAATGCTTTGTTCAATACTGAAATCTGACCAACATCGGGTTTATAACTACTTTTTTTTTTTTTTACATCACAAAGGACTGGCCAAGGACACACAAAAATGCACTTCGAAAAAAATGCACTTCGAAAAAATTGCACTTCGAAAAAAATGCACTTCGAAAAAAATGCACTTCGAAAAAAATGCACTTCGAAAAAATTGCACTTCGAAAAAAATGCACTTCGAAAAAAATGCTCTTCGAAAAAAATGCACTTCGAAAAAAATGCTCTTCGAAAAAATTGCACTTCGAAAAAAATGCACTTCGAAAAAAATGCTCTTCGAAAAAAATGCACTTCGAAAAAAATACTCTTCTGTTAACTCTGTCTTGTCCATCTGATATTCTATTCTTCACCTCTCCAAAAGGCCTTTTGGTGTCTCCTCTGTCATACACTCCTCATCTCTGTTCTCTCCTGTTCTCTCCTCCTCTCTCATGTCTGCTCATAAAAAGGATGCCATCAGCATACGCTAAGTAACATCTAACCAAATATCTTGTTTTTACTAATTTTATGTTGGCCCCAGTCGGAGCTTATCTTATTTTTGTGAGAAAAAAATATAATAAATAAAAAAAAGAAAAAAAAAAAGTATTTGAGATCCGGGGCTATTCATAAAACATTCGAGGCTACAGCCCCCAATGCCCAGGCCTACTGGCTTCAGTGTATTACCTTTTTGCTCTCTCTCTCTCTCTCTCTCTCTCTCTCTCTCTCTCTCTCTCTCTCTCTCTCTCTCTCTCTCTCTCTCTCTCTCTCTCTCTCTCTCTCTCTCTCTCTCTCTCTCTCATCATTTTAACACGCAAAGCTATTCACAGGAACAAAAATATATAGCCTATTTAAAACCCATCAATTACAAGCTACCGTAGATAACAGTGAAGTCGCCAGTTTTACGTGTCTTTGTTATTTACAGACGTGTGGTGGCGTTAATACTTACATTTGCACATCCATGATTTCAGGAAAGTTAGAAGGGGCTATCTGGAAAGTCTGTGTCATTTTGTGTCTTCATCTGTGTCATATTAGGGCTATAAATGAACAAATTACAAAAATAAAACCGAGTGGCGACCTCACTATACCTACTACAGTAAAGTCGCCAGCTAGTATTTTAACCCAACAGTTGAGTCGCCACTCTGGGGAATTCAGGGAAATTAGAGGTAAAGTAAAACAAGTCTATATATATTACCTGCGGAAGATGCTTGGATATATAAAAATTCCTCTGCCAACGTGAAAATAAATTCTATTCAAGTTTGAAAGATCTGGCAAGTCTTGTGTCCTGTCGCCCGAAAGGCTACTGTTTACTGTCTGTCATCGCGCGAAGAAAAACGTGAGAAGCAAAATGCGCAACAGTTATACTTGCAGATAAAAAAGCATAAAACAACGCTGAAACAGGGTAGATTATACAGTCATGATATAAACTACTGTGTAACATCTTCAGTGGCACATAAAAATCAGTAGTGATGCTATAATTCGTAATATTTGGCGCCTGGCGACTTCACTGCAGGTGGCGACTTCACTGTTATCTACGGTAACAATGTTTCACTTCCCACACATTAATTGCCTCCGCCAACGAAGTTGGAGGGGTTATGTTTTCACCCCGATCTGTCTGTCTGTCTGTTTGTTAGTGTACAGGATTTCTCGAAAAGTTGCTAATAGATTTGGACCAAACTCGGTATACCAAGTCTATTTGGTATAAGGAAGAACTGATTTAATTTTGGATGAAATCTATTGACAACTGTTGCCATGGCAACCAATTGATGAAATATTCGGCCGGAGGTATGCGCTCATACTGAGTGCATATATATATATACGTATATACGTATATATATATATATATATATAATATATATATATATATATATATATATATATATATATATAATATATATATATATATATATATATATAATATATATATATATATATATATATATAATATATATATATATATATATATATAATTTTTTTTGTACTTTTTTTTTACTTAAATTTTTTTTACTAATTTTTAAACTTTTTTTTATGAAATCGAATAAAAACTGTTGCCATGGCAACCAATTCATGAAATATTCGGGCGGAGGTATGTCCTACTGACATACTGTGTACTACTGTACACTCTACTGAGTGTGCCCCCCCCCCACCTAGTTCCATATATTCTTTCCTTTGATGATGGTTCACAACTTGATGTTTGATGTTTGATGTTTGAATAATTTCGTCACTTGATATGAAACATAAAATATTACTTAATAGTGTTGTTTCCATGAATAAGACAAGTTCTCGGTAGAGCATTAACACATCAGCGAGAACTTGTGACCAGCGGACACCTGTATTTACCTTGTATTTACCGGGATGACCTTGAAAAAAAGTGTCCAGGCTACGAGCTCGTGTTTTCATGACCTTTAAATTTTGGGCTTTAAATTCTCTTAACTATTCGCTCTTAAATTCATTATTACATATTTATCATTCCATACATCAGAGGAAATACGTACCGTCCTATAGATAATCGTATTGGCAAAGCGTCATTAATAAAGCCATAATGGTGTTCGCAGGTGTGAGGAACATCTCGCCTCCTCTCATTACCTCCGCCAACCAAGTTGGAGGGGTTATGTTTTCACCCCGATCTGTCTGTCTGTCTGTCTGTCTGTCTGTTTGTGTACAGGATTTCTCGAAAAGTTACCAATAGATTTGGACCAAACTCAGTATACCAAGTCTATTTGGTATAAGGAAGAAATTATTTAATTTTGGATGAAATCTATTGACAACTGTTGCCATGGCAACCAATTGATGAAATATTGCGCTCATACTGAGTGCATATATATATATATATATATATATATATATATATATATATATATATATATATATATATATATATATATATATATATACACTCAGTGTATATATATAACTTGTATATATATATATATAATCACAACTGTTGCCATAGCAACCAATTGATGAAATATTCGGGCGGAGGTATGCGTTCTACTGAGTGTCCCCCCCCCCCTAGTTAGCATTGTTATTATCTCTAGTACGTATCGTAGATAACAGTCAAGTCGCCACCTGCAGTCATGTCGCCAGGCGCCATAAATTACGAATTATAGCATTACTACTGATTTTTATGTGCCACTGAAGATAATACACAGTAATTTATATCATGACTGTATAATCTACCCTGTTTCAGCGTTGTTTTATGCTTTGTATCTGCAAGTATAGACGGTTTCAAATTTCACTACTCGTTTTTTTTTCGGGCGACGACGACAGCGGTACGATACTCAGTAAATAACACTAGATGGCGACTTGACTGTTGGTAGCCACTTTGTAGATATTTTTGTAATTTGTTCATTTATAGCACTACTATGACACAGATGAAGACACAAAATGACACAGACTCTCCAGATAGCCTCTTCTAACTTTCCTGAAATCATGGATGTAGAAATGTAAGTATTAACGCCACCACACGTCTGTAAACAGAAAAAAAAGTTGTCCTGGCGACTTTACTGTTATCTACGGTAGCATTGTTATTATCTCTACGTAGGTGAAAGGGCTGCAAAAAATATATAATTGCTGATAAAACACACTGAAATAAACCACTCCCTATCGTACTGTCATTATGGAACCATTATTATTATTGTTATTAGTTAAGTAGGTGAACACATGTAAATATTCCTAATTTCCAGTAGAACACAATAAAATATATCTAGGTAGCAAACTCCCTACAGTGTGAACTTGTAAGGAATATTATCAAATGGTGGGATCGAGAAAGTGGAAAAGTGTCAAGAGGTGCGTGTGTGTGTGTGTGTTGTGTATGTGTGTGTGTGTGTGTGTGAAACCTCCCACAGTATGGACATAAAAGGGAAATCTATCAATCTGTAAGGGCGAGAAAGTGTAAAAAGTCTCAGGAGGTGTAGTGTGTGTGCGCGGACGAGTGTGAAACGAGTCTGTACCCCGTGAACAGACGAATTTCCCAGTGGCGGGAGACAAGACACATTTGACTGACACCAACACCTCTTTAGCCATCACCTCTGTACCACTCCTCGTCCACACAGCAAGGATAACACACGAGGCATCACCACACACCCAACACATAGCTAGAGGCGCCCGTACACGCGATAAAACACGGGCAATATGTCACACTGCACAAAAACACTCACATACGGAGCAAATGTCAAGAGGTCATGAAACTAATATTACTTTTACGCTGAATGCACGTAAGAAGGGATGACAGTCACCTCACAGGCGGACAGATGACACCCTGCAGACTACCACTCAGCATATTGTTGGTCGTCCTCCTCACTTGTTAGCAATACGTAGTAGATGTGACAAGGTGATGGTGGTGGTGGTGGTTGGCCCGGGATGGTGTTACGTGGCGAATTTTATGTTTTTACTCTTGTCCTCAAAAGATAAGTGTTTGATAGCCTCTTCTCTTTTAATCTTTAATTGTTTCTACGTTGTCTTAACATAGATATGATGAATAACTAAGATAAGGTAGTGATGATAAAGGGGAAATAAAGAATAACTAGTGACTGGCATTATTAGTATCTCAACCTTTCTCTTGCGTTTAGTAAAAAAAAAAATAGCACACTTTTCCTCCTTAAAGTAAACAAACAGTGCAAACAACCCAGCTAAAATATTACGTAGAAAAGCTTTGATACGCAGATACAATATAAAAGCACATACAATAGAAAGGAATGTTAACCTTGAATATAAAACAGACATGAAACCCATATATATGAGGCTGATTTCATAATGTTTGGCGCCTGTCTGCACTCAAGGGGCAAGGTATAAGTGGCTGAGATGGCCGTGTTTGCAGGCATCGTGACGTGAGGGGATAAGGATGTGTGTGTGTGTGTGTGTGTGTGTGTGTGTGTGTGTGTGTGTGTGTGTTATATAATTACATTTAAATCTT
>JACEEZ010019986.1:40000-62500 GCA_016584305.1 Chionoecetes opilio | reverse complement strand
AAAAAATGAATTTCCTTAGGATTTCCTTAGATTATGGGTTTCCTTAGAAATTTTCTTCTCAGGCCTAAATTTCCTTGAAATCAGAAAATTTCCTTGCCAGTGGAAACCTGGTTTACTGTAACATCAGGGTTGCCAGATAGTTGGGCGGGTTTATGGCCAAATTAACTGCTAAAAAAGTATTAAAATTTTTATATTAAATGTATTTAAATACAATTATACATAGTATTTAATACTGTATTTAAATTGACAACCATGTATTAAATACATTCTAAATACATGTATTTAAATACATGATTAAATCATTGTATTTATAATACAGTATTTAAATACATACACAATGTATTTAAATACATGTATTTAAATACAATGTATTTAAATAGTGCCCAGCTCTGCCCGTTTCCTACTTTTCCTCTTCCAATAATGATAATAATGGTAGTAATGATAAAAATATTGTAGTACGAATAATAACAGTAGTAATGATAATAATATAATAGTACTTATTGCTATCATCATTATTACACAGGTGAAAAAAAGTTGTGTTGAGTTTGTGATGTAACCTTGAAGAGGAAGAGTGTCAGATGATATTGATTGTGTTGCCTGGTCCTCTCTCTCTCTCTCTCTCTCTCTCTCTCTCTCTCTCTCTCTCTCTCTCTCTCTCTCTCTCTCTCTCTCTCTATCTCTCTCTCTCTCTATCTCTCTCGTTTTCTCTCTCTCTCTCTTATCGTCTCTCTCTCTCTTACTCTTTTTCTTACGCTCTAGCTCCTATCTTATGCTCAGTCTCTCCTTTACCATATCTATATTGCCTCATCTTTATCTTATGTTTTCTGTTGCTCTTGTGTTGTGTTGTGTGTTGTGTGGTGTGTGTTGTTTTTGTTGTGTGTGTGTGTGTGTGTGTGTGTGTGTGTGTTGAGCATCGTGTGTGTGTTTGTTGTTGTGTGTTGACACCACCGCGTATGCACGAGCTGGTAGTGACACGCGATCACCAGGTGATACCCTTCCGGAAAGAGCTTGGAGCTCAAATAGAGACCAATCTTTGGGTAAACCTGGGTCTTCACACACCACACACCCTATCCAAACTCCTTGCTCAAGGAAGACAGTCACTACACACATTTTCATTGGAAAATTTTTGAGCCGTGAGCGGAGGTGAAACTAACGCGCGTCAAGGTGACATACGCAGATACCTTACCACTGTACCACGTGTGTGTGTGTGTGTGTGTGTGTGTGTGTGTGTGTGTTGTGGTGTGTGTGTGTGTGTGTGTGTGTGTCTGTGTGTGTTTGTGTGTGTGTGTGTGTGTGTGTGTGTCGTTGTCTGTTTGTGTGTGTGTGTGTGTGTGTGTGTGTGTGTGTGTGTGTGTGTGTGTGTGTGTGTGTGTGTGTGTGTGTGTGTGTGTGTGTGTGTGTTGTGTGTGTGTGTGTGTGTGTGTGTGTGTTGTGTGTCTGCTCTGTCTGTCTGTCTATTCTCTGTCGTTTGTGTGTGTTCGTTCTCGTTGTTCGTGTTGTGTTGTGTGTGTCGCTGTGTGTGGTGGCTAGTGGTTTGTGCAGTGTGTGCTGTTGTGTGTGTGTTGCAAGCAAAAACCTGTTTCATCAGTATTATATTCCCTCTCTCTTGCATCCTCTCCCACCCCTCTCGCTCTCCTCTCAACTCTCCATTCTCTACCAGTCTCTCCCCATTTTCTTCTTTCTCCATTCCGCATCGCATTGAGATATAACTGTTGCCAGCTAAGCCTAATGACAACGGCAATATCCTTTCAACGCCAAAAAATCACACATATTTAAGGATATTATTCCCCCATCACTGCCTACCACCGCACACACGCCAACCCACACAAAGCTAGCATATACTACTACCAAGGGCTCGCAATTTTTACTCCAATCCAATCGCATCCGCATTATTCTAAGATAGGCCTTTTGCAATGAACCTGCACCAGTCCGCAATCGCATTCCACATTATTTCGATAGCCTTTTTAATCGAATCGCATTCCCAATTCAAACTATTTGAACTACATTAACAACCTAATTAACAAAATGTCTCTAGACTCTTTATTTGTTACAACTTCTGTATCCTATTCTGTTTCTGTTTACTTGTTACTGTCCTTCACAATTAAGTCTTGTCTCTTTAGTGTTTTTCTTTACTTTTACTGTTCACAGTCTATTTGGCTAGTAATCACTAATCTAAGTAATCTACTAATCTCCTCTTCTCCTCTCCTCCTCCTCCCACTTCTTCTGGTTCAGCATGTGGAGGTTGGCAACTAATCACACACACGGACAGCGTACACGCTCTCAATCCCAAGTTCCAGCACGCACTGACTGAGTGACTGTGCTACACTTGGCAAGTTGGCAGTTGGCAGTGTCATCTCCACAATATTTGGTAGGAAATTATGTTCACGCGGGCACTTGCCACTTTGAAGGTGGTGGACCGTCACAATTATTGCGATTGCGTTTCAAAATTTTGGCGGTCCGCAACCCGCAATTCTGCTTTTTTTTCAGGCATCCGTAATTGCGCAATTCCGCAACCGAATTACCATTCCGCAAGTTTGGTGCGTTCAAATTTGGCGGTCCGCATTCGCAATTTTTCAGGCATCCGTAATTGCGCAATTCCGCACCGAATTACCATCGCATTGCGATCGGAATTGTGGACTAAAATTGCGGAATGCCCACCTTTACTACTACTACTACTACTACTACTACTACTACTACTACTACTACTACTATCCCACCACCATCACCACCAATAACAAAAACAACAACTACTACTACCACTGCAACTCCTAATACCACCCACACTACAACTGCAACAACAACTACAACAGTCACCATAGCAATAACAATACCTCCTCTTTCCTTCCTCTCTCCCCCCCCCACTACTCCCATTCATGCTGCAACAGACCTCTGCCATCGAGTGCGTGATGAGGTTATCTGAATAGAGGAGGTTGGAGAGTAAGACCTTGAGAGAGAAGGAAGAAAGAACCACCCTATGTAGTCCTCTGTCATTACCTGTTTTGTGGGGAAAGAAAGGATGTGAGAGAGGAAGTTGTGGGTATGGTGGAAGTGGAGGAGGAGGACGTTGGGGTAGTGGTGGTTGTGGTTGGTTGTGGGGGGGAAGGAAGTTGTAGTTGTTGGGGCGATGTTAGTGGTGGTGGTGTATGCAAATTCGTGTTCACAAATATAAAGCAGTTCATACTTTTAATTTCTTCACTTATATATGACGAACTTTAATGAGAGAGAGAGAGAGAGAGAGAGAGAGAGAGAGAGAGAGAGAGAGAGAGAGAGAGAGCCACGTCCTGTACTTGTATACCACTCACACACACACACACATACACACACACACACACACACACACACACACACACACACACACGCCTCACCGTTAACACAAACTTATCAGCTAACTTCCTCGCCAAGAAACAACAACAACAACAACTTCTGAGAGAATTCTAAACAAAGCAAAAGGCGTGGAGAGAGAGAGAGAGAGAGAGAGAGAGAGAGAGAGAGAGAGAGAGAGAGAGAGAGAGAGAGAAAAAAAAACCACACACACACACACACACACACGCACACACCTTTACAAAAGAGTGCATAGGTAGACAGGAAGATAGACAGACAGACAGGAAGACAGGAAGACAGACAGACAGACCGACAGGAAGGAAGAAGACAAAGAACCAAAACGAAAGCGAACGCAACAACACGATAAAATTATATACGTACGAACCATTACGTAATAACTATATGGAGAAGACAATAACTAAATCAAAATGAGAGTCACACACGATACCAAGGGAGCGTGAGGTGCCTGCAAGGGTCCTTATGTATGTAGGGAAGGGTTCTGATCGTGTTTGTGTGTTGCTTATGTTAGTAAGGGGATCGGGAAAGGGTTGAGAAGGGGATCAGGTTAGAGGGTCGGTGTGGGTGAGGATGGTGAGGATATAAGAGAGAGAGAGAGAGAGAGAGAGAGAGAGAGAGAGAGAGAGAGAGAGAGAGAGAGAGAGAGAGAGAGAGAGAGAGAGAGAGAGAGAGAGAGAGAGAGAGAGAGAGAGAGAGAGAGAGAGAGAGAGAGAGAGAGAGAGAGAGAGAGAGAGAGAGACGTAACATTTGAGAAAGAATAACAAAGCATGAATAGAGAAGAAGAAGAATGGAGATGATATTGCAAGGAGAAGAAAAGGAGATAAGTGATCACGACGATAATCGAGAAACACTAAAAAAAATAATGTAGGCAAACAGACCTAAGGAACATAACACGAAGGAATTTGCGAAAGATAATTATGACATACGAGAGAGGAATATGAAATAGGGATATGATATGAATACGAGAAGGAAAACAATCTAGAGGACGACTGGTTAAAATATAGATAGATAGATAGATAGATAGATAGATAAATAGATAAATAGATAGATAGATAGATAGATAGATAAATAGATAGATAGATAGATAGATAGATAGATAAATAGATAGATAGATAGATAGATAGATAGGTAGATAAATAGATAGATAGATAAATAGATAGATAGATAGATAGATAGATAAATAGATAGATAGATAGATAAATAGATAGATAGATAGATAGATAGATTAATAGATAGATAGATAGATAGATAGATAGATAGATAGATAGATAGATAGATAGACAGATAGATAGATAGATAGATAGATAGATAGATAGATAGATAGATAGATAGATAGATAAATAGATAGATAGATAGATAGATAGATAGATAGATAGATAAAAATTAATGCCTAAGAAACTAGATAGGGATGAGCCATAGGAAAATAATAGCGTATAGGAGAACACAAAAGCTGAAGTGACAGGTGACAGGAGATAAAGGAAAGGTAGAGAGAAAAGAAACCCCACTCCACAATAACAAATTTCTGAAAGCACACAATACACACTTTGCATACACGTGTAGTTTTGAGTGCCTTTATAAACAGTCTTAGTGTGTATGTCTGGAACTACTAGAGAGAGAGAGAGAGAGAGAGAGAGAGAGAGAGAGAGAGAGAGAGAGAGAGAGAGAGAGAGAGAGAGAGAGAGAGATGGAGATAAACTAAAAACAGGAGGGGTGGCGAGCGAGAGCCTTGAGGAACCCCTGGCTATTGGAAACTCACACTACCACCACCACCACCACGACATAACACCAACACACACACACTCCCTCGTACACCTCAGTAGCCTCTCAACTGTGACGGGGGGAGTGTGTCAGTCCCTCATCTTACCCGACCTGTGATTACCCCGTGTGCAATGTGGATCCTTACCTTCTCCTGACACCTGGCTGATATTATAGTGGTGATTTAAGACTTGGCATCCTTTTCTCTACAGGTATGGTGTGTCCCTACCTGTTATCTTGGTTATAATGATGGATTTGGTGTGAAAGACCGGGGGTTTTCGGCTTTTTCCTTGCGTGTGTGTGTGTTAGTGTGTGTGTGTGTGTGTGTGTGTTGTGTGTGTGTGTGTGTGTGTATTATGTGTGGCCGGTTTGGGACGCAAGTGTTGTGTTGAGGTGTGTGTGTATATATGTGTGTGTGTGTGTGTGTGTATGTGTGTGTGTGTGTGTGTGTGTGTGTTTATGAGTGTGTGTGTGTGTGTGTGTGTGTATATAATTAATCAGATAAGTGGCGCATACTTACACCTCTTAAGTACATAAATAAATAAAAGCTAATAGTGTGAAGTGTGAAGTGAGCCGCGTTATCTCCTTCCCGGCGAGATAAAAACATTACGTCATCGACACAACACTTCAACACACACTGAGTCAACCAACACCCAGGCAACACAACCAACACCCAGGCAACACAACCAACACCCAGGCAACACAACCAACACCCAGGCAACACAAGTAACACCCAGGCAACACAAACAACACCCAGGCAACACAAACAACACCCAGGTAACACAACCAACACCCAGGCAACACAACCAACACCCAGGCAACACAACCAACACCCAGGCAACACAACCAACACCCAGGCAACACAACCAACACCCAGGCAACACAAGTAACACCCAGGCAACACAAACAACACCCAGGCAACACAAACAACACCCAGGTAACACAACCAACACCCAGGCAACACCCAGTCAACACAACCAACACCCAGACAACACAACCAACACCCAGGCAACACAACCAACACCCAGGCAACACAAACAACACCCAGGTAACACAACAACACCAGGCAACACAACCAACACCCAGGCAACACAACCAACACCCAGGCAACACAACCAACACCCAGGCAACACAACCAACACCCAGGCAACACAACCAACACCCAGGCAACACAACCAACACCCAGGCAACACAACCAACACCCAGGCAACACAACCAACACCCAGGCAACACAACCAACACCCAGGCAACATAACCAACACCCAGGTAACACAACCAACACCCAGGCAACATAACCAACACCCAGGCAACACAACCAACACCCAGGCAACACAACCAACACCCAGGCAACACAACCAACACCCAGGCAACACAACCAACACCCAGGCAACACAACCAACACCCAGGCAACATAAACCAACACAAACCAACACCCAGCAACAACACAACCAACACCCAGGTAACACAACCAACACCCAGGCAACACAACCAACACCCAGGCAACACAACCAACACCCAGGACAACCAAACCCAACACAACCAACACCCAGCAACACAACCAACACCCAGGTAACACAACCAACACCCAGGCAACACAACCAACACCCAGGTAACACAACCAACACCCAGGCAACACAACCAACACCCAGGCAACAACACAACCAACACACACCAGGCAACACAACCAACACCCAGGCAACACAACCAACACCCAGGTAAACAACCAACACCCAGGCAACACAACCAACACCCAGGCAACACAACCAACACCCAGACACACACAGCCAACACCCAGGCAAACACAACCAACACCCAGGCAACACAACCAACACCCAGGCAACACAACCAACACCCAGGCAACACAACCAACACCCAGGCAAACAACCACACCCAGCAACACAACCAACACCCAGGCAACACAACCAACACCCAGGCAACACAACCAACACCCAGGTAACACAACCAACACCCAGACAACACAGCCAACACCCAGGCAACACAACCAACACCCAGACAACACAACCAACACCCAGGTAACACAACCAACACCCAGACAACACACCAACACCCAGGCAACACAACCAACACCCAGGCAACACAACCACCACCCAGGCAACACAACCAACACCTAGGTAACACAACCAACACCCAGGTAACACAACCAACACCCAGGCAACACAACCAACACCTAGGTAACACAACCAACACCCAGGTAACACAACCAACACCCAGGCAACACAACCAACACCTAGGTAACACAACCAACACCCAGGTAACACAACCAACACCCAGGCAACACAACCAACACCCAGGCAACACAACCAACACCCAGGCAACACAACCAACACCCAGGCAACATAACCAACACCCAGGCAACACAAACACACCATCGGCCAGGTAACACAAGTAACACGTAACACAAGCACACCACCGGCCAGGTAACACAAGTAACACACGTAACACAAGCACACCTCAAGCACACAGCCGCCCAGGTAACACAAGTAACACACGTAACACAAGCACACCTCAAGCACACAGCCGCCCAGGTAACACAAGTAACACGTAGCACAAACACACCTCAAGTACGAAGGAAAGGTAAACTATATAACTATAGGCTTGAGAGAGAGAGAGAGAGAGAGAGAGAGAGAGAGAGAGAGAGAGAGAGAGAGAGAGAGAGAGAGAGAGAGAGAGAGAGAGAGAGAGAGAGACGTAACAATTGAGATAGATAACAAAGTATGAATAGAGCAAATACAATAAAATAATGGAGATGATATTGTAAGGAGAAGAAAATAAGATAAGTGATCACGACAATCCCTTAATCGACCAAGACTATAGGAAACTTGAACACACGACAAAGACAAGCTCGAAGGGAAGGACAAATAAGAAACTAGGAAACTTGAACACACGACAAAGACAAGCTTGAAGGGAAGGACAAATAAGAAACTAGGGAACTTGAACACACGACAAAGACAAGCTCGAAGGGAAGGACAAATAAGAAACTAGGGAACTTGAACACACGACAAAGACAAGCTCGAAGGGAAGGACAAATAAGAAACTAGGGAACTTGAACACACGACAAAGGCAACTTGAACACACGACAAAGACAAGCTCGAAGGGAAGGACAAATAAGAAACTAGGGAACTTGAACACACGACAAAGACAAGCTCGAAGGGAAGGACAAATAAGAAACTAGGGAACTTGAACACACGACAAAGACAACTTGAACACACGACAAAGACAACTTGAACACACGACAAAGGCAACTTGAACACACGACAAAGACAACTTGAACACACGACAAAGACAACTTGAACACACGACAAAGACAACTTGAACACACGACAAAGACAACTTGAACACACGACAAAGACAACTTGAACACACGACAAAGGCAACTTGAACACACGACAAAGACAATTTGAACACACGACAAAGAAAATTTGAACACACGACAAAGACAACTTGAACACACGACAAAGACAACTTGAACACACGACAAAGACAACTTGAACACACGACAAAGACAACTTGAACACACGACAAAGACAACTTGAACACACGACAAAGACAACTTGAACACACGACAAAGACAACTTGAACACACGACAAAGGCAACTTGAACACACGACAAAGACAACTTGAACACACGACAAAGACAACTGAACACACGACAAAGATACTTGAACACACACAAAGAACTTGAACACCGACAAAGAAACTGAACCACGACAAAGAACTGATAGGACAAAGACACTTGAACACACGACAAAGACAACTTGAACACACGAAAGGACAACTTGAAACACGACAAGACAACTTGAACACACGACAAAGACACTTGAACACACGGACAAGACAACTGAACAACGACAAAGGAACTTGAACACACGACAAAGACAACTGAACACACGACAAAGACAACTGAACACTACGAAAGACACTTGAACACACGACAAAGGACAACTTGAACACACGACAAAGACAACTGAACCACGACAAGACAACTGAACACAGACAAAGAAACTTGAACACACGACAAAGACAACTTGAACACACGACAAAGACAACTTGAACACACGACAAAGACAACTTGAACACACGACAAAGACAACTTGAACACACGACAAAGACAACTTGAACACACGACAAAGACAACTTGAACACACGACAAAGACAACTTGAACACACGACAAAGACAACTTGAACACACGACAAAGACAACTGAACACAACAAGACACTTGAACACACGACAAAGACAACTTGAACACACGACAAAGACAACTTGAACACACGACAAAGACAACTTGAACACACGACAAAGACAACTTGAACACACGACAAAGACAACTTGAACACACGACAAAGACAACTTGAACACACGACAAAGACTACTTGAACACACGACAAAGACAACTTGAACACACGACAAAGACAAGCACGAAGATAAGGAAAAACTATGTAACTTTAGGAAACTTGAACACACGACAAAGACAACTTGAACACACGACAAAGACAACTTGAACACACGACAAAGACAACTTGAACACACGACAAAGACAAGATCGAAGAGAAGGACAAATATGTAACTAAAGGAAATTTGAACACACGACAAAAACAAGCACAAAGGGAAGGAAAAATAAAACAATATTCACTCGGAAACTTGCTACACGGAAGGTCAAAGATCCAGGATATAACATGAAGTCACTTTCTCCCACACCAAGAGGACAAGACTCGCCCAACTCTATTATTCGACGATGAGTTATAAAGTGAATCTAAATAAAATTATATCGTACTAATATCCAATACTCAAATTGAATCTTCATTGAACACGCAAATATAAGAGAGAGGAAAGATACATATCACTAACTCCAACAACCTTACTGAATCTTATGACAAATAAATAGATAAATAGATAAAAGATATACATATAAAATAGATATAAAAGGGAAAAAAATATCAACTATAGTCTATTTTTTTTATTAGGGTCAAAATGCAGTAAGGAAGCCACGCCCCCTGCCTCCCCTTCTATTCTATGGGACAGCTGATTGGTGCACTCCTCGTATCATCACTACCAATCACAATATCTTCACTACTTAACAGCGGCGTGACCACTGGACAGAGCAATCTTCACTACAGAGGGTGACAAAATCAAAATTCCCTCTGTAGTGAAGATTGCTCTGTCCAGTTGTCACGCCGCTGTTAAGTAGTGAAGATATTGTGATTGGTAGTGATGATACGAGGAATGCACCAATCAGCTGCCACGTAGAATAGAAGGGGAGGCAGGGGGCGTGGCTTCCTTACTGCATTTTGACCATAATAAAAAAATAGACTGTAACTCAAACTTCAATAATTCCAACAACCTTATTGAATCTTTTTGAAAACATGTCAGACAAATAAATAAATGATCAATAAAAAAGAACAAGATATTCGCTGACTCCAACAAAAGCCTAAACATTTTCTAAATATTATAGGAAACAAATAAAAATTGAGAGAAAAAACCCCTCAGTTCCAACACCCACAAAAATCATATACTTGATTGAAAAAAATAAAAATAAAACGAAAACTTAACCACAAGTTTCCTTCACAACGCGAGGTTAAATTCCTAAAGCAACATTTTATAGACAACGACCAAAGAAATAAAAAAGGAAGAAAGGCAATAAGAGTGAAGAAAAAGAAAAACCACGTAAATAAACGTCATAACCATCGTATTTTTCACCTTAACAAGTGGTGTAAGAAAGGTATTAAAAGTTAAGAAAAATAAAACAACGTAAATAAACGTCATAAACATCGTATTTTTCACCTTAACAAGTGGTGTAAGAAAGGTATTAAAAGTTAAGAAAAATAAAACAACGTAAATAAACGTCATAACCATCGTATTTTTCACCTTAACAAGTGGTGTAAGCAAGGTATTAAAAGTTAAGAAAAATGAAACCACGTAAATAAACGCCATAACCATCGTATTTTTCACCTTAACAAGTGGTGTAAGAAAGGTATTAAAAGTTAAGAAAAATGAAACCACGTAAATAAACGCCATAACCATCGTATTTTTCACCTTAACAAGTGGTGTAAGAAAGGTATTAAAAGTTAAGAAAAATGAAACCACGTAAATAAACGTCATAAACATCGTATTTTTCACTTAAGAAGTGGTGTAGCAAGGTATAAAAGTTAGAAAATGAACCACGTAAATAAACGCCATAACCATCGTATTTTTCACCTTAACAAGTGGTGTAAGAAAGGTATTAAAAGTTAAGAAAAATAAAACAACGTAAATTAGCACCATAACCATCGTATTTTTCACCTTAATTAACAAGTGGTGTAGTAGAGGCAAAGTTCTCCTACTTATAATGCGGCTTTCTGAGTAACCTTCGTAGCGCGGTGAGAAGGAGCGATGATTCCAGGAGCGTGACGGCGATTTAAGGAACATAGGCAACCGGCGATGCAAGGAGTGGTGGTGGTGGTGAGGACTGGTGTGGTGGAAGGTTGGCTGGGTGATTATTATGACCACCACCTTGATGAGAGAGATAGATAGATAGATAGATAGAGAGAGAGAGAGAGAGAGAGAGAGAGAGAGAGAGAGAGAGAGAGAGAGAGAGAGAGAGAGAGAGAGAGAGAGAGAGAGATGGACAGGTTTTTTCTCTCTTTTATCTTATTAATTAATCTTTCGCAAAAAAATATTAACTTTCCTCGTGGTTTGATTGACAATTGTGTGTGTGTGTGTGTGTGTGTGTGTGTGTTGTCTGTTGTGTGTCTGTCTGTCTGTCTGTCTGTCTGTCTGTCTGTCTGTCTGTCTGTCTGTCTGTCTGTCTGTTGTGTTGTGTCTGTCTGTCTGTCTGTCTGTCTGTCTGTCTGTCTGTCTGTCTGTCTGTTGTGTGTGTGTGTGTGTGTGTCTGTCTGTCTGTCTGTCTGTCTGTCTGTCTGTCTGTCTGTCTGTCTGTCTGTCTGTCTGTCTGTCTGTGTGTGTGTGTGTGTGTGTGTGTGTGTGTGTGTGTGTGTGTGTGTGTGTGTGTGTGTGTGTGTGTGTATCAGGGCAGAAGGAGGCTGGTGTACATACAGAGATACCACTGTTATAATTATGTATGTATCGGTCAAGAGAGAGAGAGAGAGAGAGAGAGAGAGAGAGAGAGAGAGAGAGAGAGAGAGAGAGAGAGAGAGAGAGAGAGAGAGAGAGAGAGAGAGAGAGAGAGAGAGAGAGTATCACTTCACCTACAAGAGTAAAATAACGAAAGCACAAGAATCAAAAAGCACATTCTTTAAACGTGAAGGACATAATAACAAGTATCAAAAAGAAGAAAATATATAAAAACGTGAAGAAAATGAAGTAAAAAGCTCATGAAGGTTTACGATTTCTGAAGTGAAGGAGAATTTTTTTTTTTTTTTATAATTATATTTTTTTTATTTGATTTTTTTTTTATATATTTTTCTATCCTTTGTTTGCTTGTTTTTTTCTGATGTTAAACTGTAATAGATGTCAATAAAAAAATAAAAAAGTGAATAATACCGTAAAGTAGTAAATGACGTAAAAATAATATCATAAGATTTAAGATTCTGAAGTGAAGGACAAGATATTAGGGTTCTAGGAGATAAGGTTGAGGATTTCCTAAACCCGCTGAACATACGACAACAAGACCATTTCCTGACCTTTGTAAACTGTTATCTTAGAGACTAAAACTCCTCCACTACCACCAACACCACTATCACCACCATCAACACTACTACCATTAACATTACCGTGACACCAAAAGTAAAGCCTCACCACCGCTATCTCCATCACCATCATCACCAATTAACTTCATCGTCAACACCAAAAGTAAAGCATCACCACCAACTTCTCCACCACCACCACTATTAACGTCACTACCAATACAGCATCATCACCACCACCTATCATCACCACCACAACCACCACCACCACCGTCAACACCACTACCATCAACATTACCACAATTAACATCACCGTTAACACCAAAAGTAAAGCATCACCACCATCATCTCAATCACCACCACCATCACTATTAACGTCACCACCAATAGAGCATCATCACCATCATCATCATCACCAGTACAGCATCCCCACCACCACCACCATCACCACTAATACAACATCATCACAACTACCACCGTCACCACCAATACAGCATCACCACTACCACCTATCAATACAGCATCATCACCACCACCTATCATCACCACCACCACCACCATCACCACTAATACAACATCATCACAACTACCACCGTCACCACCAATAGAGCATCACCACTACCACCTATCAATACAGCATCATCACTACCACCTATCATCACCACCAATACAGCATCACCACTACCACCTATCAATACAGCATCATCACCACCACCTATCATCACCACCAATACACCATTATCACCACGCAATCCTCATCGTGTGGCAAGAGTCATGTTTATGCAAATTAGTGATTAGATACACCCGACGCTCGTTTCCTTTTCCTTCCCGCCCCCCACTTGTATTTCCAGTTCCCTGCGAGGTTCTTCCTGGACGGGTCGGGTCCTGTTTCCTGGAGGCGACGGGAAATTCCGGATCTTAAGTCCATTCTGGCGCGCGTGCGTACACATTATACACACAGACACTTCCCGGTGGTGCAGTGGTAGAGTCCTATGTGTGTTACTTGGCGTCCGCAGGTTCGAGCCCCACTCATGACTAAAGATCTTTCCCTGCAAATGCGGATAACTGTACGAAATTTATGTAACTGCAGGAAAATGAGAAATCGCGAGAAGTTGACAAGCCTATAGATACTCTAGTTACAAGTATATAGGTAGTACTTAAACTCTATATATGCCCTAGTTAACCCTATGCCTTTAGTTTCCAGTCTCATATTGGTAGCTTTCTTTAAATACAGGCTCTTCCATAAATAGGTACTTTTCAGAAATCAGGGAGTATATTCCTGAGACAAAACTTTTTACATAATTTATAACTGACAAAACCTGACAACTATGCTCTGGTTTTTTTAACGAGGCGAACAATCCTGACCCCTTGCTGTTTACTGACTGATATTTGATGCCAGGAGAAGGGAATAGTAGGATTTTTTTCAATTTCAGTTGTATTTTCTCGTAGTTAACCCTACTATCAGGTAAATATAGGTATAATTTCAAGCATGAGACCTTGACCCTTTGAGACCCAGAACGTAATTTCCATTGTAATTTGGGTACCATTAGAAAATTTTTAGTGAACATAAGCAATGTTTTTATAGATATGACATATTTAGTACCATTGTCGACTAAATAATTTGGTATATTCAGTTACTTTTCGTTATATTATGGCTAACAACAGACGATTTTTTTTTTATATAGCAAAAGAAAGATCTGGGCGTGAAGGGGTTAAGATAGAATGGAATTTTTGCCTTGTTAAAAAAATAGACTATAGGGTAACACTCTAATCGTCATCCCTTCGCCGCCTCCTACAGGATGGCGGGCAATCAGGGACACGAGGACTGGGAGCTGCGACCCTTCTCCTCGGGAACACTAAAGAAGTCCTCATCGGTGGAGATCCTACTGGGGACTAAAGCATCACGGGGCCGCCTCCTCGCCACCTCCCCGACCTCCTCCCACGGCCACGTCACCACCCACAACATGAAGGGGTCCGGACGCCCTACAAACACTGACAAGGCGGGTACTCTTCCTCCCTCCACCACACCGCCGTCGGGTACCTCTCCTTCAGTGCCAGCGCAAGACAGAGACGTCGCTAAAGTCCCCGCGAAAGACTCAGAGACTCCTAAAACAGCATCGGGCAAGGAGAAAAACATTGCGATGAACCCAGAACTAGCGGGGACAAGTTCCTTAAGACCAGTGTGTGAACCTCTTCCTCTTGCTGGTGTTATCCCCGTGGCACCGCTAACCCTGACACCTGTAGCATTCACACCTGTAACCTCCACAGCTCCGACCCCCATACCACTAACCTCAAAACCTATAACCTCGACACTTGTCCCCTCCATATCGTTAACTACACCTACCACCTCCTCACCACTAACCTCCACACCACTAACCCCCAAACCTTCCACCTCCACACCTTCCACCTCTACACCTGCCACCTCCACACCCCTAACCTCCACACCCTCAGAGACCACCAAACCCCCACCCCTCCACATCAACATGCCACAAACCCCTCCACTGTCCCGCCTTAAGAACCTGAAAGAGAAAGGGAGTCATTTACCCCCCTTAGTCACCAGCCACAGCCCTGAGTACCAGTCCCCTATCGGAACACCCAAGGTCACGCCAAAGGGAACCCCCATCATAGGGAAGCGGGGCCACGTGTTCTCAGTGTCCACCCCCGACGTCATGCCCGCCACAGGACAGCCGCTACCACTGATCTCCTTGCTTGCCCCCAGAGGAAGCATCTTGGACCCCTTCGAACTGAGGCGCAAGATTAGACCAGCAGCAGGTGAGAGAGAGAGAGAGAGAGAGAGAGAGAGAGGAGAGAGAGAGAGAGAGAGAGAGAGAGAGGAGAGAGAGAGAGAGAGAGAGAGAGAGAGAGAGAGAGGAGAGAGAGAGATGGATAAGGTGACGCAACGACTAAGTTATTGTCAGAGAGAGAAGAGAGAGAGAGAGAGAGAGAGAGAGAGAGAGAGAGAGAGAGAGAGAGAGAGAGAGGAGAGAGAGAGGAGAGAGAGAGAGAGAGAGAGAGAGAGAGTTTTGTGGATAATGTGACGCAACGACTAAGTTATTGTCGAGAGAGAGAGAGAGAGAGAGAGAGAGAGAGAGAGAGAGAGAGGAGAGAGAGAGAGAGAGAGAGAGAGAGAGGTGCTGATGCAAGGTGATAACATTTCCGTTCTCCCGTGTTGCCAAGTGTAAGATTAAGATTTGTATTACATTTTCATATCCAATCTTTCTCTCAATGCACACTCGTATACTTCTAACACATATATCTACCATTCCTTGATCTCCTTTTTACTTCCTGGGTGTGAGTTGCAAATAATCCATTAAATTTACTTATTTTTTTCCTAGTGTTGCATTAAAAAAACACTTCACTTCTTTCCCTCTTCTTCTTTTATTGGTTAACAACTTGACATGTTCTACAAAAAAAGTATTTGTAACAGTGATTAAAGGAGCTTATCAACATTATTTAGAAAGCCGAAAAGGAGATTAGAAGCCATTGCAGGAACATTTAGCCATAAAACATATCTATCTCTCCGTGTTGTGTGAAAGGTGGATGCATTTCCCCCTAAGACCACGTTGTATTATTCTATTTGTTTCATGGACTATTGTATGCATACTGCCCTCGTTCCTTCTAGCACTACATAGTAAATGATTAACCCCTTGAGGCCCAGAACGTAATTCCCATCGTAATTTGGATACCATTAGACGATTTTAGTGAATATAAGCAATATTTAATAGCTATGACCTGTTTAGTATCCTTGCCCACTAGCTAATTTGGTATATTCAGTTAGTTTTCGTAATTTTATGGTTCGATAACAGACGGTTTTTTATAGCAAAGGAAAGATCTGGGCGTGAAGGGGTTAAGGTAGATAATATTTCCCCTGTTTTCCAATTAAATGGTTAATGATAATGTCGCTAAGTAGTAAAATCAATGTAATTTGCGCTTCTATATAGTCTATTACGAATATCTTTAGACATTGTGAAGGGGCTAATCAGTCTATATACAATGCTAATACCTTGGTTAAAAGTACATAATTAACCTTAAATTGAAGTAATATTGATGCACTGTACGAACGACATCAATTAGGGGATAATTTCTCCCTTTTCATTTTTTCTTGCTCTTGACCAGTCCTTTGTGAAGTAAAAATATAATCGCTTTGTTTTCTGATCTAAAATAAATGAATAATGTGATGAGAGAATAATGTTGATTGGTTGAGTAAATGGTGCAGAGGCGTCAAGGTCATGGCAGACACCTGAGATAAGGTTAACGAGATACTGTGCAGGTGTTACAGTAAATACTAATAATACACACACACACACACACACACACACATACACACACATGCAGACACACACACACACTTGCAGACACACACACACACACACATGCAGACACACACACACACACACAACACACACACACATACACACACACACACACACACCCACACACACACACACACACACACACACACACACACGCACGCGCGCAAGATGTTAATCAAACCATGAGGAAAGTTAATATTTTTTTTTGTGCAAGATTAATTAATGAGATAAAGGAGAAGAAAAGCCAACCCCCCACTCTCTCTCTCTCTCTCTCTCTCTCTCTCTCTCTCTCTCTCTCTCTCTCTCTCTCTCTCTCTCTCTCTCTCTCTCTCTCTCTCTCTCTCTCTCTTTTTACCATCACTCTCACACTTGGCACAAATAATTTTCTTACTCAATTTGTGGTGACTGACTGATAGCTCTTATTATTCTAGGCTGTATCCCGTGTTTGATCTCTCTCTCTCTCTCTCTCTCTCTCTCTCTCTCTCTCTCTCTCTCTCTCTCTCTCTCTCTCTCTCTCTCACCATCTAATCATATTCTCCATCATGTGTTTGATATCAGTATTTCCTAAGGTTGTGTGGTGTGCTGTGTGTGTGTGTGTGGTAATTCTTTCTACCGCGTAAAGTTTAGACAACATGATCTGCCTGGCTTACGTCATGTTACCTAACCCTCCCACCCACACAGGGGCGGAGGGGCGGGAGGAGCCGGGCGACTGGGAGGAGGAAGACGAGCCCGTGTGGCAGAAGAGACTGTCATTGCTCTTCATCCCACCAACTGAGGATGAGCTCGAGCCAGACAAGGTAAGGAGATTATTTTGCAGGGATTCTTATGATGGAAAGGGAGTGTGGGAAAGTTAGCGAAGAAGTGACGTCACCATCTCATATACCTGTTTTATACCTAGCTCTTGACGAAATGAAAGTATCAGAAGTAATGAAACAGACCAGACAAGGTAAGAAGGAGATTATTGTTCAGGGATTCTTAGAGTTGAAAATAGTGTGGGAAAGTTAGCCTAAGAGTTACGCTACCAGAGCCTACCTATTTCACTTGATTAAATGAAAGTAACAAGAAAATTAAGTATTAAAAGTAATGTAACAGACCAGAAAAGGCAAGCTAGGAAATTGTTCAAGGATTCTCATGATAGAAGGGAGTGTGGGATAGTTAGCGAAGAAGTGACGTCACCATCTCATATACCTGTTTTATATCTAGTTCTTGACTACATGAAAGTATCAGAAGTAATGTAATAGACCAGACAAGGTAAGCAAGGAAAATTATTGTTCAGGGATTCTTATGATGGAAGGGAGGGTGGGAAAATTAGCATAGGAGTGACGTCATCATCGCCTACCTGTTTTATCTGACGGAGAATATGATTAGATGGTGTGTGAAGAGAGAGAGAGAGGAGAGAGAGAGAGAGAGAGAGAGAGAGAGGAGAGAGAGAGAGAGAGAGAGAGAGAGAGAGAGAGAGAGAGAGAGAGAGAGAGGAGTAAGTGAGAGGGATGTAATGGGAAGTGTAGGGGAGAAAATAACAAAGAAACAAAGTATTAGAAGTAACAGACCAGATAATGTAAGAAGAAAATTATTGTTCACGGATTCTTATATTAAATAAGAGTGTGAGGGAGTGTGGGAGAGTTAGCGAAGGAGTGACGTCATCATCTCCTACCTGCTTCACCTAACAAAAAGAAAGAAAAGAAAGTAAGGAAAAAGTAAGTACAGTAAAGTAAGGAAAGAAAGTTACAAGGAAACAAAGGATTAAAAGATAACAGAATAACCTACACGTAAAATTAAAATTCAGTACTTCCACCTGCATTCCCTAGTCGCCAGGCCGCCATCATCGAATTATGGCTACTACTGAGTTATTGATGGCCACTGGACACACACCCGTAGTTTTGTCATGCTGCCTACCAACACGACTGTTATCAGCCGTTTCTAACTTTTGAAATCTGGATGTAGAAGTATGTTTCCCCAAATTTCACTACCGTTTTTCTCTTACCCGAGACACACAGCTACCCCACCATCCACGACAATAACCATACATGCGACCCTCACTAGTTGTATCACCTTCAGTACACATTTTTCACATTCATCATTTCCATAGCCCACCATCATCACCATACACACCACAAAGTTATCAGATTCTCCAAAGCCCCTTTATAACTTTCCTGAATCAGGCTACTAAGAAAAGAAAAATAACGCATCGACATCTAACAAAATCTAAATTGTCCTGCGCGGAACTTGACATTGATGGATTGGGCACGGGCGGCAACCGAAACCTAAAGTATAACCCATGATAACTTTTTCGCTTTTTATTCATTATTGTAGTTGTTTTTTCTTTAAATTCTAGTTTAACCTAATTCAATTTATATAAAACTGCTTCACCTGACGGAAAGAAAGTAACAAAGAAACAAAATATTAGAAGGCTTTACACTTTTTAGAGGTGAATGGCTGCACGCAACACAATGAGAGGTGTTGGGGTATTTCAGGCACGTTATAAATAAGCTGAACACTAGACCAAAAGCTCATTTTAACCCTTTCACGCCCAGATCTTTCCTTTGCTATATGAAATCGTCTGTTGTTAGCCATAAAAATACGAAAAGTACTTAATATACCAAATTAGTTAATCACAGGACTAAAAATCAACAAAACTTTCTTAATCACTTAAATCGCCAGTATCATATTACTTTACAATGGAAATCGTCCTGTTAGGTAACATAAGAAATACAGAAAAGTCACTTAAATAACCCAACACATTATTCGTTTTAAGGATATAGGATTTCGATAAAAGCATTACTGTATCCACTAAAAAACTTCTCGTAGTACTCATTTTGATCCCAATCGAATAGTTACTGAGCTCTCAAGGTTAATAACATAAGAATAATACTATGCAAAAACCTATCTTCAAGAAAAAATTGCCCCCGTAACACACGCGACCCTGATACAGTTATAATCAAAGAATCAAGGAAGTTTGAGTTGCCTTGTGAGATCATGAATATTCGATGAGACAAAACTAGTCCCGCTACAAGTATGTAAACAACAGGTCGTCAACTGTGAAGCACTCTTATTAACGTGTTTGAGATACTGTCCGTGATTTATTGTTCTTGTTCTAGATCTTGTTGTTCTTCTTCTACTTTTTCTTCTTCCTCATTTACTTCCTATTGTTGTAGTTGTTTTTTCTTGTTTTTCTTTATTTCTTCTTCTACGCACGTTTTCCTTCTATTTGTAATTGTTGTTGTTGTTGTTGTTGTTGTTGTTGTTGTTGTTGTTGTTGTTGTTGTTTATCATCTTCCTCTGTTCTTCGCATTCTCTACGCTATCACCTATACTATCATTTACTATTTACTTCTCTACACTCCATCTCTCCATCTCCCTCTGTCTTCCCCTCAATGATCTTCCTGAGACACTTTTAAATAGTTTATCGGATATATTTTATTTATACGTTTATATCTTTCACTAATCTACGTACAGACTTATAAATTTAGCGAGAGAGAGAGAGAGAGAGAGAGAGAGAGAGAGAGAGAGAGAGAGAGAGAGAGAGAGAGAGAGAGAGAGAGAGAGATATATATAATAAAGGCTCCTCATATTTACTCCTCACAAAATATCTATTCTTCTTCTTTACTCCTCACTAAATGTTTATTACTCATCTCTCTTCTCACTAAATGTCATTATTCTCTCTTCTCATCACTAACTGTCCAGTCCTCATCTCTATTCCTCACATTATCTTCTCGTCAAATCATCTCGGCTTTGATCTCCATAACTATAAATGTTACGAAAATAAGCTAACCAGATCCCATCAAAAACGTAACAAACAACCTGTATAAACATTTCATCTTTCTTAATTAAGGTATCATTGATGCTCATTATGATAGTAAAAATAAAAAAGGAAAATATATACTACCATAAACATATGAAAACAATATCCATGTATATTAGGAATCTTAATTAACTATAATGGATGTTTTCGATGACTATAAACGAAAAAGTAAACAAGATACTATAAATATTTGATTGAAAATATAAGCATAAATTAATTGCATTATTATAAGCATTAAAAATACTGCACAAGATTTCGGTGACTCAAAAAAAGTTGAAAGCGAGAGGAAAAAAGGATATAGGAAAACAGTACTATAAACATTCGAGGACAAAAATAAGCATAAATTTGACCTTGACTTAGCGATTGCACAAGATTTCGGTGACTTAAAAAAAGTAAGAGAAAAACAGAAAGAAAGCCAACCACGTCAACCCTAAGACAACCCTGACACAACCCTAACACAACACACAAGCCTTGCCAACCTTGACACACATCCACACAACACACTCCATGGAACTCTTACTATAGGACGAAGGGGAACAATCTGTCTGTATCTGGTTAACCTTATAACTCGATTCACTCCTTTCATACAGGTTTTTATGGATGAAATCGAACACAAATAAACACTTTAGGAAATTCCATGTGTTAGATTATAACATTCCAGTTTTCTTATTCACATTGAAAAAAAAAAATTAATAAACAGCAAAATCTTTAAAAAGAGCTACCGTAGATAACAGTGAAGTCGCCAGTTCTACGTTTCTTTGTTATTTACAGACGTGTGGTGACGTTAATAGTTACATTTGTATATCCATGATTTCAGGAAAGTTAGAAGGGTCTATCTGGAAAGTCTGTGTCATTTTGTGTCTTCATCTGTGTCATATTAGGGCTATAAATGAACAAATTACAAAAATAAAACCGAGTAGCGACCTCACTATACCTACTACAGTAAAGTCGCCAGCTAGTATTTTAACCCAACAGTTGAGTCGCCACTCTGGGGAATTCAGGGAAATTAGAGGTAAAGTAAAACAAGTCTCTATATATATTAGCTGCGGAAGATGCTTGGATATATAAAAATTCCTCTGCCAACGTGAAAATAAATTCTATTCAAGTTTGAAAGATCTGGCAAGTCTGTGTCTTGTCGCCCGAAAAGCTACTGTTTACTGTCTGTCATCGCGCGAAGAAAAACGTGAGATGCAAAATGCGCAACAGTTATATTTGCAGATACAAAGCATAAAACAACGCTGAAACAGGGTAGATTATACAATCATGATATAAACTACTGTGTAACATCTTCAGTGGCACATAAAAATCAGTAGTGATGCTATAATTCGTAATATTTGGCGCCTGGCGACTTCACTGCAGGTGGCGACTTCACTGTTATCTACGGTAGCGTATTGCACAAAATTTCGGTGACAAAAAAGTACAGAAAGAAAAAAAGGATATAGGAAAACAGATACTATAAATATTTGATTGAAAAAATAAGCATAAATTTTGACCTTGACTTAGCGATTGCACAAGATTTCGGTGACTTAAAAAAAGTAGAGAGAAAAACAGAAAGAAAGCCAACCACGTCAACCCTAAGACAACCCTAACACAACCCTAAGACAACCCTAACACAACCCTAAGACAACCCTGACACAACCCTAACACAAC
>JACEEZ010019986.1:35000-37500 GCA_016584305.1 Chionoecetes opilio | reverse complement strand
CCAGCTGATACTCTTGATTGTAAAACCTATGAGAATTCAACAATAAGGTAAAACAAAAAAGAGAGAGTCTTACCTTGCTCTCTCTCTCTCTCTCTCTCTCTCTCTCTCTCTCTCTCTCTCTCTCTCTCTCTCTCTCTCTCTCTCTAACCTTCCTTGAGTGACAAGCCCAGCCTCCACACGCTGGACCTGATTTAACCACAGAAAACGCGATGCGGCACAGAAATAAACACGTAAGAATATAAATACTGCGGCGCTTGTGTTAGATACTGTAAACACTGTGGCGCTTATACGAGAGAGAGAGAGAGAGAGAGAGAGAGAGAGAGAGAGAGAGAGAGAGGAGAGAGAGAGAGAGAGAGAGAGAGAGAGACAATATATTCTCTACTTTTGGCACTGTTTTGATCCCAATGCGGATTTTCTCTCTCCCCCCCTCCCCCTCCTCTCTCTCTCTCTCTCTCTCTCTCTCTCTCTCTCTCTCTCTCTCTCTCTCTCTCTCTCTCAGGAAAGTAACCACCTGGCATAACTTGACCGGCATGAGTTTGCATTTCTGTGAGCTATCACGTAATACCTGGAGGAGGAGGAGGAGGAAGGGAGGAGAAGTGAGGGGGAGGTGGAGAGAGGTAGAGGAGAGGAGGAGGAGGAGGAGGGGTGTAAGGTGGTGATAAGGTGGAGCTAAGGGTGGGAAAGCAGGTGGTAGGCGAGGGAGGAAGGGGGGGGAGGAGGAGGAGGAGGAGGAGGAACACCACGAATAGCAAGGAAAGAAAATATCAGTAGTTGACTTTCCTCTTAAGTGGCCGGAGCGTTGAGTGAAACAAGTGGTTAGTGTCATTATTATTATTATTATTATCATTATTATTATTATTACGAGTGTTACAAAAATATATTCCGTATAAAATGTGGACCAAGGACTGTAAGTGAAAGACTATCAAGAAAGTTTGGAGGTCATGTTGCTGTATTGTGGTGCGTTTTGTAGCGAGAGAGAGAGAGAGAGAGAGAGAGAGAGAGAGAGAGAGAGAGAGAGAGAGAGAGAGAGAGAGAGAGAGAGAGAGAGAGAGAGAGAGAGAGAGAGACTACGTGTACAGTGCAGGGTATCAGATGAATGCAGTCACTAGTAAATCAATGGTTGTGCCTTGAATTACGTGTCACCTACAGTTAATACCAAGTTTCTGCTCTTGTCATTGTTATTATCGTTTGTTATTCTTCTGCTACTTCTACTACTACTACAGTAAGTACTACGACTAATTTTACTACTACTACAACTATAACTACTTCTGCTACTACTACCATTACTACTACTCTGCCGTATTTGGATGTGAGGGGCCTGTGATCCATTTTGGTATGGGGGCATCAATCAATCAATCATTGGGGGCATACGCCGGGGTGCGCGTAGCCTCGCCAACCCTACGACGCCACTCCCGGGGGTCACCACGCGCGAGTCTCCATGCAGGCTCCTTTCCCATACCAAGCAGCTCTCGACAAGAAACATCAACTTGCCCCAGCCACGAGCGTTGTGGGCGCCCCCTTGGCCTCCTCCACGCCGGATTGTCTCTTACAGATACAACCCGATGGGAAGGATCGGTTTCAGGGTAGCGTGCAACATGCCCATATAGCCGAAGTTGGCGCTGACGGACTATGCAGGTAATAGGCCTCGATTCAGTCTCACGGTGCAATCGCTGATTTGACACATAATCATCCCAGCGATACCCCATGATTCTGCGAAGGGGGCATCTTAAGCATCAAATTAGCATACGTAGTAACTAAATTTAAATGCATATATAACCCTCGCACTGTCACAATGATACGACTTGCTCCCGACGACCCAGGATACTCAGAAATTGATGTCATTACCATCTCCTAATCCAAAATCAAATCATGCTTATCCATTACCAGACGGATGTTTCAATACCTCATCGGCCCTGATCTGGTACTGAAAAATATAAAATGTCAAGTTGCTAACATTTGGTGGGGGCCCATCCAGTGGAGGCCCTTCTGGTGGGGGCCATGCAGGGGTCCAGGCCACGTGCCCCCCCCCCCTGAATCTGGCCCTGCTACTACTATATTCTCATATTTCCTACCCACCCCATCGTTCTTCATCCTTACACTCTATCCCCTCTCCACCTCCTCAATCCCCTCCTCCCGCTGAATGGTAACCTTTCCCTACTTCCATCCTTTCTCCTTCCTTCTATTCTGTAGTAATTTAAGCACATCTTGAGCCTTCGCCCTTTGCCTTCCTGCCTATCCTCCTCTTCCTCCTCCTCCGATGAAAATTAACAAAGCTCCTGGTCCAGACAAAATTTCGCCACGCATATTAAAAGAAGCAAAGAACGAAATAGTAAAACCACTTTCCATCTTATTTAATAAGTCTTTACTCACCGGAAATGTACCGTGCGAATGGAAACTAGCAAATGTCACACCCATATTTAAAAAAGGAAGCAAGTCGCAGCCCGGAAACTATCGCCCAATCAGTTTAACATCAGTTGCTGGAAAATTAATGGAATCCATC
>JACEEZ010019986.1:25000-30000 GCA_016584305.1 Chionoecetes opilio | reverse complement strand
CGCTAGTGACGCCACACACGGAACACAATGGCCGTAACACACACAGGTCAACACGATTATAACCATACACAAAGCTAAACAAAACACCAGTTGGCTTAAAGACCAGGTGTTACAAGGTCATCAACGCGGCACAAGTCTTCAGGTGGCACAATGGGAGAGGCTGCCACACTTTACCTCAAGGACACGGGTTCGAACCTTCACCTATAGTGTCATGTACACTAGGGTTAGAGAAATAGCACCGTTCTTGTGTAATGTTTAGAAATCTTGCTTAAAGTCATATGTATTCATCTAGTTGTATTTTACAGGGCCAGAGCAACGCTTGTATGGCCCCGTCTCCATGTCAACATTTTTTATCATTCATCCTTAGTGCTTAGTTTTGGCCGAAGTCAGTACCCCGGAAAGCAGGTCACAAACCCCGGCTAACACCCGGTACCCATTCACTGCTGAATGGACAGGGGCTCGGGTTTTAAGGAAACAGCCCATATGTTTCCGCTCCGTCCGGGGATCGAACCCGGGACTTCTCGGTTGTGAACCGAGCGTGCTTCCCCTACACTACGGAGTACTTTTTTTTTTTTTTTTTTGTGTGTGTGTGTGTGTGTGTGTGTGTGTGTGTGTGTGTGTGTGTGTGTGTGTGTGTGTGTGAATGCCTATGAATTATACATGTATGTCAAGTGTAACAGAGATATCATTTTAGGGTCAAGGAATCATTATCTCAGCTTTAGTATATATGACAACACGGCTTAAATAACAACAATAACAACACACACATACACTGTCACACACACACACACACACACACACACACACACACACACACACACACACATACACACACACACAGGGCAGGGTGGTGATGCTGGGGTTGTGCTAAATGGAAGACACCTTGAGGACTGGACTGCAAATGTTCCACAAGATGAATATGGAAAACTACCCTATTCTCTCTCTCTCTCTCTCTCTCTCTCTCTCTCTCTCTCTCTCTCTCTCTCTCCCTCTCTCTCCTCTCTCTCTCTCTGAAGCGTGATGGGAATACCGACTGACACCGACGCTCTCTCTCTCTCTCCCCCTCCCCTCTCTCCTCTCCTCTCTCTCTCTCCTCGTCTCTCTCTCTCTCTCTCCTCTCTCTCTCCTCTCTCCTCATCTCTCTCTCTCTCTCTCTCTCTCTCTTCCAGTACTATGTGTTAGATATAATAAGGAGATAACATCAGTATGTGTGTAATCTGTGTGTGTGTGTGTGTGTGTGTGTGTGTGTGTGTGTGTGTGTGTGTGTGTGTGTGTGTGTGTGTGTGCGTGCCCTCATCAAGGTCAGCCGAGGTAGCATGGTGCCCTGGCGTCACCCTTGCCCTTCTCGGGACGTCCCTTACATTTCAACCTTTCACTCACTTCCTCCCCCCTTTCCCCACTCAACTTCTGACGCTGAACTTTTCTTGTATCCGCCTCTCTCTGTCTCTGTCTCTGCGTGTGTCTGTAACTCTGTCTGTATGTCTCTGTCTGTGTTAATGTTTGTGTCTGTTTATATGTCTCTGTCTCTGTTAATGTTTGTGTCTGTTTATATGTCTCTGTCTCTGTTAATGTTTGTGTCTGTTTATATGTCTCTGTCTGTTAATGTTTGTGTCTGTTTATATGTCTCTGTCTCTGTTAATGTTTGTGTCTGTTTATGTGTCTCTGTCTGTTAATGTTTGTGTCTGTTTATATGTCTCTGTCTCTGTTAATGTTTGTGTCTGTTTATGTGTCTCTGTCTCTGTTAATGTTTGTGTCTGTTTATATGTCTCTGTCTCTGTTAATGTTTGTGTCTGTTTATATGTCTCTGTCTCTGTTAATGTTTGTGTCTGTTTATATGTCTGTCTCTGTTAATGTTTGTGTCTGTTTATATGTCTCTGTCTCTGTTAATGTTTGTGTCTGTTTATATGTCTCTGTCTCTGTTAATGTTTGTGTCTGTTTATATGTCTGTCTCTGTTAATGTTTGTGTCTGTTTATATGTCTCTGTCTCTGTTAATGTTTGTGTCTGTTTATGTGTCTCTGTCTCTGTTAATGTTTGTGTCTGTTTATATGTCTCTGTCTCTGTTAATGTTTGTGTCTGTTTATATGTCTCTGTCTGTTAATGTTTGTGTCTGTTTATATGTCTCTGTCTCTGTTAATGTTTGTGTCTGTTTATATGTCTGTCTCTGTTAATGTTTGTGTCTGTTTATATGTCTCTGTCTGTTAATGTTTGTGTCTGTTTATATGTCTCTGTCTCTGTTAATGTTTGTGTCTGTTTATATGTCTCTGTCTCTGTTAATGTTTGTGTCTGTTTATATGTCTCTGTCTCTGTTGATGTTTGTGTCTGTTTATATGTCTCTGTCTCTGTTAATGTTTGTGTCTGTTTATATGTCTCTGTCTCTGTTGATGTTTGTGTCTGTTTATATGTCTGTCTCTGTTAATGTTTGTGTCTGTTTATATGTCTGTCTCTGTTAATGTTTGTGTCTGTTTATATGTCTGTCTCTGTTAATGTTTGTGTCTGTTTATATGTCTCTGTCTGTTAATGTTTGTGTCTATTTTTCTGCACCTCATCTGTCTGTTTGTCTGTCTGTCTCTTTATCTTTGCTTCTATGTATATATTTATTTTCTGTCTCTGTCTCCCTAACTCTGCATGTGTCTGTTTAAATGTCTGTTTGTGTCTGTTTGTCTGTCTTTGTCTCTTTCTCTTACTATTTACTTATCTGTCTGTCTGTCTGTTATTTATTTGTCTGTCTGTCTGTCAATCTGTCTCTGTCTGTATCTTTATTTCTTTGTTTCTATATCTATCTGTCTATTTGTATGCTTATTTTGTCTGTCTGTCTGTCTGTCTGTCTGTCTGTCTGTCTGTCTGTCTCTCTCTCTCTCTCTCTCTCTCTCTCTCTCTCTCTCTCTCTCTCTCTCTCTCTCTCTCTCTCTCTCTCTCTCTCTCTCTCTCTGGCTAAGCGAAAGATTCTTGCTGGAAAGTTCAACAACCTCACAAAAAAAATTGACAAAGAAAAAAATATTCCCATGAGCAATGATAATGATAAGGAGGAGGAGGGGGAGGAAGAGGAAGAGCAAGAGAGGAGGAGAGGAGGAGGAGGAAGATGAGGAGAGAAGTAGGAGGAGGAGAGGAGGAGTTTAATGATCGATACTTTTCGTTTGATATAAAATGAACGAAGTATTGAGAGAAAACATGAGTAGATAATATTTTTGAGTGAAAGAGTAAATTAATTTCCTTCTTGAACGAAAGGTTATGAAAAACGTCTTTTGGTTTTACTGTTACCTCTCGTGTTTCCCTCAGGAGGATTAATGAGCAGAGAGAGAGAGAGAGAGAGAGAGAGACTCGGTATTAAGTTGCATTCCAATTAGTAGACTTAAGTTGCTTGCTACCCGAGTGTATATAATCATGATAAATATACACACACACACACACACACACACACACACACACACACACACACACATCACACACACACACACACACACACACACACACACACACACACACACACACACACATAAGAGTATAAGGTTTGACTTGTTTAATAATGTAGCTCAGTCTTAAAGTTGCATTTTTTATTCTCTCTCTCTCTCTCTCTCTCTCTCTCTCTCTCTCTCTCTCTCTCTCTCTCTCTCTCTCTCTCTCTCTCTCTCTCTCTCTCTTCTCTCTCTCTCTCTTCTCTCTCTGAATAGTTGCAGACCAGACAGAAAGCTTTCATATTTTTTGCCTCAAGTTACTGTTATGTTGAGATAAGGAAGTGTTGTAGTGTTACTTTTAGGTGTTGCTGTTTGTTGTTCTGGACTAATACTGATACGCACTGAACTAGAGATACACAAGAATACAAATAAAACCCAGACATTATGTTTGTGCTATATATATATTTATGTTGCAAAGGGATGTTCTTGTGTTGCTATTTTTTTTACATCACAAAGATAATGATAATGATAGGGAGGAGGAGGGAGGGGGAGGAAGAGGAAGAAGAGGAGAGGAGGAGGAAGAAGAGGAGGAGGAAAGGAGAAATCTCTTAGTGATCGATACTTTTCGCTTGATATGAAATGAGCGAAGTATTGAGAGAAAACATGAGTACATATTTTTTTTGAGTGAAAGAGTAAATTAATTTCCTTCTTGAACGCCAAAGGGAAAGAGAGAGAGAAAAAAGGCAACAAAAAGACCGCTTACTTTCCAGTCCCTATAAAGAAGACAGTAAGAGAATATAAAAAGAGGGTTGCGGGCCAATTTAGTTCGGGAGGTGTCTTGTCACTCCTCTCTTGAAGAAATTTAAGTCGTAGGAAGCTGGAAAAATAGAAACAGGAAGAGAGTTTCAGAGTTTACCAGTGAAAGGGATGAAAGAGTAAAGATACTGATTAACTCTTGCATTAGGAAGATGGACAGAATAAGGATGAGAATGAGTAGAAAGCCTTGTGCAGCGAGGCCGCGGGAGGGGGGGAGGCATGCAGTTAGCAAGTTCAGAAGAGCAGTGAGCATGAAAATAACGGTAGAAGAGAGCAAGAGAAGCAACATTGCAGCGGTGATTTAAAGATTGAAGACAGTCAGTCAGAGGAGAGGAGTTGATGAGACGAAAAGCTTTTGACTCAACCCTGCTTGAGCCTGTTTAGGAGAGCTGTATGAGTGGATCCCCCCCAAACATGTGAGACATACTCCATACATGGGCGGATAAGGCCCCTGTACAGAGCAAGCAACTGGTAGGGAGAATAAAATGGACGCAGAGTATTATTTTTGTGTTACTAAGTGTTGTTCTTGTGTTGCTAAATGTTGCTAAGTGTTGTTTTTGTGTTGCTAAGTGTTGCTAAGTGTTGTTCTTGTGTTGCTAAGTGTTGCTAAGTGTTGTTCTTGTGTTGCTAAGTGTTGTTTTTGTGTTGCTAAGTGTTGCTAAGTGTTGTTCTTGTGTTGCTAAGTGTTGCTAAGTGTTGTTCTTGTGTTGCTAAGTGTTGTTTTTGTGTTGCTAAGTGTTGCTAAGTGTTGTTCTTGTGTTGCTAAGTGTTGCTAAGTGTTGTTCTTGTGT
>JACEEZ010019986.1:12500-20000 GCA_016584305.1 Chionoecetes opilio | reverse complement strand
GAGAGAGAGGAGAGAATAAAATTGAATTAATGCTAAAAAAGGGGAAATGTGCCAGACATCAGAGGTCATATGGCAAAGAGAGGAGAGAGAGAGAGAGAGAGAGAGAGAGAGAGAGAGAGAGAGAGAGAAGAGAGAGAGAGAGAAAGGGAGAAGAGGAGAGAGAGAGAGAGAGATACTTAAAATTGAATTAATGCTAAAAAAGGGGAAATGTGCCAGACATCAGAGGTCATATGGCAAAGAGAGAGAGAGAGAGAGAGAGAGAGAGAGAGAGAGAGAGAGAGAGAGAGAGAGAGAGAGAGAGAGAGAGAGCAGAGGAGCAGACGAGCAAGGAGAGGAGAGAGAGGGAAGAGAGATGAGAGAGAGAGAGGAGAGAGAGAGAGGAGAGAGAGAGAGGAGAATCCTACTTTAAACCTTTCTCAAAATAGTAAATTATTTTGGTGTGTACTGAATAATAATGATAATGAGAATAATAATAGAAATAATAAAAATGAAAATAATAGTAACTTAACCCTTCACCCAAACAAATACAAATATTAATCGAGGTGTGAAGGTGGGAAGCAAGTACATAAAGACGCTGTTCATGTTAATCAAGCTGGGATTCTTGCTTTCTTTAATGAGTGTAAGTGAACGAGGTAGTTAGGAAATAATTGTGACTATAATACAATGATACAAGTTAAAGAGTGCGCGTGTGTGTGTGTGTGTGTGTGTGTGTGTGTGTGTGTGTGTGTGTGTGTGTGGTGTGTGTGTGTCTGGTTGTGTCTGTGTTGTGTGTGTGTGTGTGTGTGTGTGTGTGTCTGTGTGTGTGTGTGTGTGTGTGTGTGTGTGTGTGTGTGTGTGTGTGTGTGTGTGTGTGTGTGTGTGTGTGTGTGTGTGTGTGTGTGTGTGTGTGTGTGTGTGTATAAAAGGCACGTGTGATGGTGATAAACTTTAAGTGCTGGCTGTGTGTGCGACAAGATTGCCCCCTCCCCCCTCTCTCCTAAACTCCCTTCCCCTCCCCCCTCCCCCCCTACACACACACACACCACACACACACACACACACACACACACACATACATACACTTGAAGCATCCTCATACTACTATACTATTACTATAAGAAGGACTATAATATATTGCTAGATAAGTATTACTGTAAGATTATATAAGAGGTTCATACGTCACATACTTAACACGTGTTTACATTTCTAGTTAACTCTGTATACATAAAAGATATTTACATGAAACTCGAGAAAACTCTAAAAAATAAGTATGAAAATATATCAAAAAGTTAAAACGAATATTATAGCTATGTAAAAATGCAGATTATCGAGAGAGGAGAGAGAGAGAGAGAGAGAGAGAGAGAGAGAGAGAGAGAGAGAGAGAGAGAGAGAGAGAGAGAGAGAGAGAGAGAGAGAGAGAGGGGGGGGCAAGTCGTCAAGTGAGGTGGGTTCATATAGCAGCCTAATCCTTCCTTAATCCATTCATACTGTAAACCTTAATCCTTGAGAATGTCACGTAGGTTGCCGACTGTGTGTTACGAGACCACAACAACAACAACAATAATAGCAACAGCAGCGTGACAGCTTAGTAATAACGTTATGAAACTATTAATTGTTCTCTCTCTCTCTCTCTCTCTCTCTCTCTCTCTCTCTCTCTCTCTCTCTCTTTCATGACAGCTTAGAAAATTTAATAACGTTATGAAACTATTAAGTGTTCTCTCTCTCTCTCTCTCTCTCTCTCTCTCTCTCTCTCTCTCTCTCTCTCTCTCTCTCTCTCTCTAATGATTCCCTCCAACTAACATTTATGCTTTTATCCCTGCATGACCTGCGTGTGACCTGACCCCGCATGGCAGTGATGACCCCGCCTCGTCCTCGTCCTCCAAGTTCTCCAGTGATGACGAGGAGATTGTGGTGGAGGTGGAGGTGGAGGAGGAGGAGGAGGAGGAGGAGGGGGGGAAGGAGCCGGGAGATGACTACACCTCCTGGGACGATACTATTTGTTCTAATCGCTCGTCATACTTCAAAAAATATTAGTAAGTGAACTAAACTAGAACTAAACTGCATGATTTTTAAACTTGCATAATTCTTAGTAACAGGAATTACCACGTGTAGGTCTCACGGCCTCTTGTAGCTAACTGATTTTCTTATGTTGTTACGTTCTAATAAGTATCTATAGTAATATCTATAGTATTTATCTTATAGTAATCTTTTGAATTATTACTACTATTGCCGCGACTGTTACCTTTTTCCTTAATGGGGGCAAAAGGGACTACGGCTCGAGGCATTTTATCAGAGTCCATCATTCTTAACTAACACGCATTTAACACTATTCGTATTCTTATTGGTGAAGAACATATTGATTGGGATGAGGAACTCGAGTACTTTATTCCTCACCCCGTGTTCCCCCCACTACCTACTAACACTCGTCACAATGCACTATTACTATTCCTCCACACATCACAACACAAGTATTAACGATGTGTATGTACTCACGTTGTGTTCTGTTCGCAGCACCCAGCGTGGCGTGATAGGACGGCCCGCCGAGGACAAGGCGAAACGCTATAGATCCCCCTTCAAGGGCTCGCAGAACTCTCTCTCTTCACTCATACGAGAGAAAATGGTGGTAAGGCATGGCTAACTATTCTGTTACTCTTCACATATAATTAGAGTAAAACCTTACTTATTCGGACTTAGTACATCGGAATTTGGTTTATTTAGAATCAGAGAAACAATTTGGACTGTTTTGATATTTATCGGAAGTGTCTGGTGAAGCTGTTCATAATTCGGACTGTTTTGTTCTCAGTCCGACGCGGCCTAAGCGCTGCTCAGATATAGAAACTACCCGAGCCAAGATGTTCACCACTACACGGTAAATAGTCGTGTTTAGCTGTAGCGCTTCATAATTTCATTCATCGCGGCACTTAATACCTGTAATGAATGCTTTATAATGCTAGAACGAACCCATGGTGACACGTGAACACATCTCGGGTTAGTATTATTTAGGACAGCGGTTCTTAACCTGGGGGGCGCGCCCCCTTAGGGGTCGTGGGTAATTACCTAGGGGGGGCGTGAGCCTAAAGAGAAAATGGAAGAACTGCTGGGTATTTAACATGAAGCTCGGCCTTCGCTTTAACATGAAGCTCGCGCGCGAGGGTGAGCGTCGCTAGAGAAGCAAGTACAGCGAAAAAACTCTGCGGTAACGCCTTGCCGCGTTTCACTAACTCTGCAGACTTTCATGCAATATTATTTTTTGTTATTATTATTACTATTGTTATTATCAGTATTATAATTATCATCATTATCATAATCGTTACATAATAATTTAGTACCTAAATAAATAACCACTGGATAGAATATAGAAGCTTTATGATTCGTTTAGATCTGAAAATATACGTAAACACTGGGACGAATAACACATTCAGTATTTGTATCAGTATCACATCATTATTACGTGCGAAAAAAATGTTAAAGACACAATTCTTAATATACTTTCTGTCTCCGTGGCTAAGGCGACGCCGGACGAAGGGAAGCCTGCCATTCAGGTGGGCCTGGTGGTGCTGGTGGTGGTGATGCTGGTGGTGATCGTGGTGAGCATCTGCCTCGTCTCCTACTTCTACCACCTACATCTGCTGGAGGTAAGAGCTGCGGCTTTTAACCCTTTTACTGTGCTATGGCAGTAAAAGGGTTAGTAAGGGGAAGGTGAAGGTGGGGGGGAAGGGGACTTGTTGTTTGCGTTAGGTCGTGGATGGATCATGATGCTTTTGTGTTATTAGGTGAAGGTCTTTGGAGTGGAAAGATCTCACAGTTCCTCCTCATCCTGTCCCTCTTCTTCCTTAACGTGGTCCTCACATCCATCCTTCTTCTCCTTATCTTCCTCCTTAACACCCACTCCACTTCCCTCACACTGCTCCTCCCTCTCCTCCACAGTTATCCATCTTCAACCGCTTCAGGTTTTACGAGAAGACAAGGTTTTTGGAAGTGTATGACGCCGCCTGGAAGCCCGTGGTCACCCTGCACATGGGCACCAGACTGCCCGTCCACTCCATACCCGAGGACTGCACTGACTACCTCGGCTACCTAGACAAGAAAAACTCCTCTGTCCCTCATCTAGGCCTCGACGACGACCAGTACGAGTGAGTGTCGGGCCGCACGGGGTGTTGGGCTCCACCTCGAGTAAGTTGGTGGCGGTGATGGTGGTTGAGGTATGTGCAAGGGGGAGGTGTTAAGGGTTGTCTTCTCGCCGCAGAGAGATGACCTGCCTGGACTGGACGGGCCTGGCACAGCTGCATCTTCGCAAACTGTACTCTGGGGGCAGCGTGCAGTGCTACTCGGTGTGGTGGCTGGCACACAACAAGGACTTCACGCTCAGGGACTGCCTCATGCCCACCTCCATGGACCAAAAAGAGCGGAACTTCACGTGGTGGGGCGGCGGGGAGATGGCGACTGGCGGGTTCCCGGTCACCCGGGCCAACATTCCCCCCGAGACCATGGTCACCGGCAAGTTGGACCGCGGCCCTTGGGGGCAGGTGCTCCGCCGTACGTGGCTCTCAGACAGCGCCACGCTGCTCATACTTCCACCAGTATTCCGCGGCCGCGTCTCGGTGAACCACGAGCAGGACGAACAGGTGTGCTTGGAGGTGCACGTCACCCCTTGTCCTAACTCCGATCCCACCCTCAGCTACACCCTCTGCACGGCGCCCGATCGCACCACGCTGGCCGACTACCTCCACCAGCGGACAGTGCGTGAGAGGCGCGTGGTGGGCCTCGCCGCGCCCTCCCTCGTCAACTACACCGTGGAGGGAGCAGAGCAGGACGCTAACGAGAGCGAGACTCAGGACATGACGGGGCTGCAGGAGACGTTCGCGCAGGAGGTGGTGACGCGAGTGGAGGACCGTCTGAAGAACCCCGTGTGGATCCCCTGGATGACCCCCGACAGCCCGACCCTGACGCAGGCCGGGGTGCTGCGCTACGTGGACCGCGTGGTGACCAATGCTACCGGGATGCTGGGCCACATAGTGCTGCCTGCCTCGTGGCAGACGCGTCCCGGAGAGTTGGAGTTTGATCCCGACAGGTTCCCGGACCCATTGGCTCTCTCAGAAGCACTCAAGGCCAAGAGATTCCACCTGGCGCTCACTTTGCACCCCTTCGTTAGTGTGGACGTGCCGGACTTCAACAAGGGCGCGAGTGTGGGGCTGTGGGTGCGCCAGAGGGACTCCGTGCTGCCGGCCCTCGCCCACTACGACGAGCGGCATCCCTGCGTGGTGACGGACTTCAGTAACCCGAGGGCAAGCCAGTGGTACGCCTCCAAGCTGGAGCAACTCAAAGAAAAATATGGAATCGATCGCTTCCACCTGCAGCCTGCCGATGGTCACGCCTTACCCGCCTACCACGACCACCACACGCCCATGCCAGGCTCCGACAACACCCTCGTCCACTTCATGGCCTCCGTCAGCAGTGTGTCGCCGCCCGTCAGCACGGAAACCGCCGTCATGCCGCCCCTGCCGCCCACCTTCGTCACCATGGGCAGCGGGGACGGGTCGTGGCGCGGCATGGAGACGCTGGTGCCCCGCGTCTTGACCCTGGCCATGCTGGGCTTCCCCTTTATCGACGTGGGTCCCGTCGGCGGCATAGCCCGCGCTGGACACGTGCCCGAGAGGGAACTTTACATCCGATGGATCGAGGCGTCGGCCTTCCTTCCCGCCATGCAGGTGAGGCGCCCCACACCTGTGACACAGACGCAGGACGCCCACGCCCCCCCCCCCCCCCCCCGTGGGCCTCCCTCTGCCCCTCCCAACACACTCCCCTGTCCCCGCCACGATAGCTTTCACAAAAATGTGTCTTGGTAGCCACACCTCCTTCATTCAAAAGTCAAAGAAATTTCATTACATCTGGCGACCAAACCTTTATCCCACCGCACATCTGTGTCTGTCTGTCTGTCTCTCTAGCCCTTCTCGCTACACACACACACACACACACACACACACACACACACACACACACACACACACACACACACACATAGAGAGCAGAATAGAGAGTCCATCCCCCGCCTCCATCTCAGTAACACAACCCAGATCGAAGCCCAGATTGTAGCATGGAAAGTACTGCCAACCCTTTCATTATCGGCACCCCCTCTCACCCCCCCCTCCCGTGGTTGAGAACCTGTCTCACTCTTGTTCCCATCTGTGCTATGCGGTGGTCAGATAGAGGCACACTTATACGCCCCTTCCCTCCCTCCCTTAATGGTTATATGGCAGGCGAGGTGATGAACCGATCCACTCATCGCTCCTTCCTTCCCTCACTTTGTTGTCTATAATACCTGAATGTGGGCGTATTTGGGCCCTTACTTCCCTCCCTCCTTTTTATTCTTCTATTTATAGAGCTATAACTATCTATAGAGCAACTAAAATAATGTATGTCTAGGCCCTTATTTTACTTCTTTCCCTTATTATTTATTTCATTATTTCGGTCTTTCCAATACTCTAGAATAAGACATCACATGCTCCTCTCTCCTCTAGGTCCTTAACTTTTCCCTCTCCTCTCAACACTTACGTATCAGTAAAACAAAAGACCCTCAAAACATCACTACCTCTTCTCTCCACCTCAGGCCTTACCTCCTGTCCCTTCTTCTCTCCACACCTACGTATCAGTAAAACAAAACAAAATACTCTCAAAACATCGCTACCTCTTCTCTCCACCCTAGGCCTTACCTCCCCCTTCTCTTCTCTCCACACATACGTATCAGTAAAACAAAACATTAAACACTCAAAACATCACTACCTCTTCTCTCTACCTCTCTCCTCTCAACACCTACGTATCAGGTAAACAAAACAAAAGACCCTCAAAACATCACTACCTCTTCTCTCCACCTCAGGCCTTACTCCCTTCTCTTATCTCAACACCTAAGTATCAGTAAAACAAAACACTAAACCCTTAAAACATCACTACCTCTTCTCTCCACCTCAGGCCTTACTCCCTTCTCTTATCTCAACACCTAAGTATCAGTAAAACAAAACACTAAACCCTTAAAACATCACTACCTCTTCTCTCCACCTCAGGCCTCACCTCCACCTCTCTTCTCTCAACACCTATGTATAGTAAAACAAAACATCACTACCTCTTCTCTCCACCTCACGCCTTACCTCCACCTCTCTTCTCTCAACACCTACGTATAGTAAAACAAAACATCACTACCTCTTCTCTCCACCTCAGGCCTTACCTCCACCTCTCTTCTCTCAACACCTACGTATAGTAAAACAAAACATCGCTACCTCTTCTCTCCACCTCAGGCCTTACCTCCACCTTCTCTTCTCTCCACATACGTATAGTAAAACAAAATAAAAGACCCTCAAAACATCACTACCTCTTCTACCACACCTTCTACCTCTACCTCTTCTCTCCATCTCAGGGCCTCAACTCTTCCCTCTTCCCCGACAGATGAGCGTGTTACCAAGCACCTACGACCAAGAGGTGGAGGATATAGCGGAGGAGTACCTGGCACTTAGAAAACAACTGGTCTTA
>JACEEZ010019985.1:162500-192500 GCA_016584305.1 Chionoecetes opilio | reverse complement strand
GAAGTGCTACTTGTCCCGTTGTCATGCTATCATGCAAATTCAGCTTTCGTAACCCCCCCCCAAAAAAAAAAATATGTCTATTTTTCGGGAAGGAATGAACATAACAGGTATATTTTTTGGCGATCATAGGTCCAAGTCATAGCTGTTTGTTGATTGCGAGAGTTTTTTCAAAAATCATTCGCATTTCATCTAAATGCCTTTATTAATACATATATATATGTACATAAGTAGAAGGCCTAAAGACGCCTCTCAACATGCAACATATACATATTTTCATCACACTCACAGTGAATCAGCATTTCCCTCTCCAGTCACAATTTGCGGCTCGATTAGTGGAAACTTTATCTAGGCCGGCAGACGTGTTCCACTCCAAACCAAATCGTAACTTTTCAGAGTGTGTGCGCTGGAGTCTGTGTAGTATCATGTTGAGTTTTGCTTGCAGTTCGGAACAAGTGCTGACAGTCCACAGATAGACACGTGCCTTTGGTAGCTTCCACTTTCCCTCCTTAATTGCACGGCACCGGTACTTGCCCGAGGAGAATATCAACGCTTGATCTTTGCACTCATCGCCGTGTCTTCCTTGCCAGCCATTACTAAGCTGAGGAAACGGATGAGGTTTGGCGGTAGAAGATTCTCAGGACTGAGCTACATCGTCAGCTGTGAGCGGCCGTGTGTGTGTGTTATCCTTGGACTCCCTGAAGCGCGTAGAATATTATGACGACAAGGTAGCGAGTCCTTGGTACTTATCGGGTGCTTCTAGAGTGTAGGCTCGTGCTAGAGCATTAGATACAGCGTACTGGAAGCTGTTAACTAGCCCGAATGCGATGCCCACCGTTGTCATGATCGACCTTCGTGAAGTGACATGGTCTTCTGATTGGGTCCCATTCTGCAGGCGTTTCAGCAGTATTTTCTTTTCTCGGCACGACAGTTGGAGTTCTCGTCCCATTCTGTTTCAGTGCTTCAACAAAAATCACGCACGGAAATAATAACGTATGGATTCTCATTTTGCTGGATGATATGATTCTGA
This sequence comes from Chionoecetes opilio, assembly GCA_016584305.1. Classification (NCBI taxonomy): domain Eukaryota; kingdom Metazoa; phylum Arthropoda; class Malacostraca; order Decapoda; family Majidae; genus Chionoecetes; species Chionoecetes opilio. The sequence goes on along the minus strand of JACEEZ010019985.1, from coordinate 191,473 downwards.
TGTGCTCAAGTACATAGAGGAGTGCTATTTCGTTCGTCCGGCGGCTGACACACGAGCATGCTCCATATGTTCTCCTTGCCCTGCGAGTCCCACGCGCGTAGTAGCCTATGCCTGTGGTGAAGGATTTGTTTGTGGCATGACGGAGGGTGTTTTGCTGCGACTAGCAAACAGATCTGGTGTCTTTACTCATCGATAAGGTTGAACCAGACCCATCTTTTCCAGCCTGGTGATTCGATGTGTTTCCCCTCTATTTGCTCTGTTCTTTCATGATGGAAAGACTACAGCTCGCTCAGCGGTTTTGCGATCACCATCTTGATCTCTATTTTTTCACAGAAAATGCATTCTGGTGGATATTGGTCGCTGTGACTTTTTGAGGACAACCTGCGGGGGAGTGATGCCACTGTGAGCCGTCTGCTTCTCGTCTGACTTAAGTGTCATTAGTCTGGCCATACGATTGAGGTTGTGCACGAATCCGCTTGATAACACTGTCCTGTGCTATCCAACACTTTTCAGGTCATCGGGAAACTTGTTGGGATGTTATTATACACGTTTTGCTTCGATAGGGATGAATCGTGTGATAAACGCAGTCGTTCGGTATCTGATGAAGGTGGCTGTGCATTGTGTTTGTCTCTGCAGTTCCTTGATTTCACTAATGGGTGTAAAGCTCCCATGATCACCATAGGAGAGCACATGAATGATGCATGTAGGTGGGAGATGGTGTTTAGGCGCTGGTATCCATCTCCACTCCGTCCAGGTTTCCGGCTTTAGGCATGATAACTAGTATTGTCTACCAACACCACTATAAAGTCTACCACCGACTGTTAATTCTACCTCAACTGTTTTTTTATCTGGAAAGAAAAGTTACTATTAATACCAAGACTACATAAGAAATACATGTATGTGAAGAGTGTTCTACTACTGGGTGCAGATCTGCATCGCCTCAGTTTGTGTTGGGTATGATCCACTTCTACCACCACCATGTAATTCTACCACCACTGTTTATCTGGAAAACAAAATTCCAGTTAAATATAAGACTAAATAATAAAACATTAACTAACCATTGATGTTTAAAATAAAAATATTTGCGATCAAACAAGTGTGTGTGTGCTCGTCGTCTGACTTGTGTGTGCAGTGTGTGTGTGTCACGCTGAACACCACAGCTTAACACACTGGAGGTCTCTTTTTTTATTTTAATTACAAGATTTCCATGCTTAGGAATGTCAATAACACAATAATCACTTCAGGAATGGTCCTAACGGGACCTCTGACGCCATACCTAGCCTAGGTATAGATAGCTTATTTTTTTCAGTATCAGTATTATTGACGGATATTTTGCGAAAATATATTATTTTTCGGGGGGGGGGGGGGGGGGGGTAATTGGCGGACTAATTGCCATAAACAATGGTAATGTGGGACATCCGGATGCCCTGTTACAGGCTAATACTTTTACTACACCTATTTCCCCCCCCCAGAATACCATTAGAGTATATTTCCGGGGTGCACGATAAACCCCTTTTCCTATAGACATTAGGAGTGGGACTGATCGCCGCCGAGACCCACACGGGACCCCAGAGCACGGTAAAAACAGGTAACGGGTTAGTTGAGCAGGTAACAGAGCACGTACGCCCCTGATTACAAGCCGGAGGGGAATGGAGGTTGAAGAACGATGCCCCGCGCAAATAATCACCACGGCTCCCCTCCCCCTCCTGGTCAAGGAAGGTTAGAGAGGGGATGGAAGGATGAGTCGAGGCAGCAAAAGCCACAAAACGACAACACTCCGGTAGCCGCTAACCATCACGCACTGACCTCTCCCTATCCTGTGTGTGAGGGCAGATTTGGGTGAGTAGGGGTAAGGCCATGACAACTGTAAGTAGATGGGAAGAAGGAGGAGAAGGAACCCCCCCACCCCCAACTCAAAAATCGGACCCCCCTCTCCCATCCCACTCGAACGATAAAAACCTCCGCAGGGCGCAAGACACCACGGCGGTGGTGGGAGGCCGCCCATCAACACTCAGCAAGGCGGAAACACGAAGTCGTGCACTTTCCACCCCCCCGCCCCGAAAAAAGGGGGTGAAATTTGGAGTAACCAAACAGTTGGCTTAACCATATAAAAACGTATGCCCAGCGGTACGTAGTGTAACACTTGGTAAGAGAAACGTGTTATCCACGATGGGCAGCGAAAGAATGGCTGGTCGGGTGGTTGCCATTGGTACGGGAGTGGCGCGGGGCTGCTGACGTGTTTTTCTTTTTAGTTTGGTTCCAACAGTTTCTAAGTGCCGTTGTTTTTCTATCATAACCAGAATGTGGATAAGGTTTGCCAAATTACTTAGGGATTCCCTGGGATGCGATCGATCTCTTCTTGCTAGTGAACGCGAGAAATTACATTATAGTGGAAGAATGAAATAACACATATATCAATAAGCTACGAGGGAATTTTCCTCCACGGCCTCATTGTCCTGAATCACTGGTTAGGCTTATATTTTAAACCAGTAGTAATTAGACACGTAAGCGAAAACGAGGTGAGAAACGGGGGATTCCCTAGGTAGAATAATTTTAGAAGCAGACATTTCACACGACCTTTCTTGAGTTACGTCGGCCTGTGGGGAGGTTGATATCTCGCCTTGGTAAAGGTATGTTGTGAAATATTGTTAACTAGAGATGTAGACATGAACTTACTGGTGATTCTTTTTTGTTGACCAAGACTAAGGAATTGCTTACGTAGGGTCCCAGTTGTGTGCTGTGGCGGACCAGGGGCCAAGCGCTTCACAATTAGCAGAGGGGCAACCACAACATGTCACAGCCAGCCGTGTTGAGGACAAGGAGAAAAGAAGAAATAGAAAAATTAAGTGTGAGGAACATTTGGAAGTGGGATAGACCTACGTATACATTATATTTAGGATAAAAGACTTGAGCATTACATGTGCGTATCGTTAAGGGGTAACAGTGCGACTGAAGTTACCAAAGATGTAAATTTTATTAGGATAACGACTTGGGCATTCGCGTGCGTATCGCTAGGAGGGAAGGAAGACTTAATATTAAGCTAACTTGTGAATGTATAATAACTACATAATGGAGACGTAAAGAGTTAAATATTATAATTAGAATATATATTAACGCGTTATCATTCTGTTTCCAACCATCCTTACATATTTTCTTAAATCTTTTATTTTTGTTCAATTTATATATTTTTTCCCCCTTAATGTGGGTGGTGGCAGCGGAGTAACCAGGACTGTAGAGTACACTCCCAAGGTGGCAACTACATAAAGGTAACAAAGGTGTAGATGGTCAAAAAGACCATTACACTAGCTAGTGCACTAGCCCTGGAGGAGACCTAAGAAAGGAAAGTTATAATATCTCCGCCATAAAAAAAGTCCAAATTGTTGACGATTCTCTTTGATAATAATGACTAAACTCTTGCCATTTGTGTTGTTCTTTATTTATGCCCGAGAAAATAGGGGAAGAAAAAGGAGATTCCATCCTCAGAACCCACTTTAGAAGAATCACAACATCGTCTCAACAGATTTAAGATGGACCCATAGAGTAGCTGTTGGGGGTAGTATTCTGGGTCTCTGCAGACTGTTCCTCAACCACTTCTTCAATCTCTAGCCTCAGGAGGGTATAGCAAACGCCGTGCCAGCGAGCCCACTTTGCCGACACCTGGGAGGTCTTCCCTGGGCGGCCGTTCAACACGATGAGCCACAGCGTGGACTCGTCGTTCACCCTGCCGTCGTGAGAAAACACAGCGGACTTCAAGACTCACCTTCTGGCTTTCCAAAGTTACGTGCCCGTTATATTACTCAACTTTTTGCCAGACGTTAACACAAAGACAACAACCTTGTAAACTTCTCGAAACACAATAAATACTCTTTGTTAAAAAACATATATCATACCCGCATCTGCTTAGAAGACTTCGTTCTACCCGCATGTTAACTTTTCCCTACAGATGACTTACCACAGAGCGGGAAGGATGAGCAGTCCAGGAGGGTCGCCGCCGTCCTGCAGGATCCTGCTCCCTATAAAGTATCCTGAAGCCACCGTACAGCATACACTAAGCCCCCCCAGACCGTTGTATATGCCGAAAGCAGCCAGTGTTCTCTTTTGGGCTCCAGCCCTCCATCACTGCGACCTTACAGAGTGAAGGTATAAAAGTGTAAGGCAAATTTGGACACTAAGTTTGAATGCACATTCACTTAATGTTATATAATTATAAAAGAAATTAAATTGAAATACCTCTTATCACTTCCAAATTTCTAATAATTTCAACGGATGATGTTTTGACATAGAATAATGAAACTCACACGAGGATTGGAAGGAAGCAGTAGCGCAGAAGCGTGAGACACCCAGCAGAAAGCGAGCCACGGAGGATGAGGAGAGGACGGGATCCAAGGCAGTCACCAGGCCCAGCACGAATGAAGCTTGTAACCCGAACATCCCGTGCCTTCCGTCTGTACCTGAGACTGTACGAACACAACAAAACCTGAGTAGGATGACTAAACCTTTGGTAATTACCAGGTGTCTAGAGAGCGCCGAGCGTGATATCCCCTTTGGTACACGGTATTGATCTCGGCCGTGGGAATATCGTACTCAGGGCAGCAGGATTGCGTATCCCACCTATTCACATTAAAGGTGAAATAATTTATTTTTTCACACGGGGGGAATTTTGATTTTGTCCCGCTGTCATTTTGTCTGAGGAGGACCTTCTGACGTATTTCAGATAATGAATGTGGCAAGGGGCAGTGTACGCTCTGTTGGTTCCAATACTCCAACATTTTTCCCCCATGGACAATGCAGGACTTTACAAACGGCCCAGCGCAGCTCGGTCGATCAAGGCTCTATCTCACCTCCTTTACCAGGTTTGCCCCCCTTCGGGCATCCCTTAGGAATATCTCATCACGACGAACAGTAGAAAGAGAAAAACTCCCCGCATCACAATTTGTCTATAACTTACTTATCAACAGGTATCCATTACAGGTGCTCCAACTAAGACTCCGAACATGTATACACTCTGGAAGTATGATCTGGAGGTAGGGGCCTGACTGCACCCAGATTGTAACTGTGAAGGAGAAAGGTATGAGAGGTAAGTACAACCACACACACACACACACACACACACACACACACACATGGTTGTGGTTTAACGCCGTGTTGTAAAGTGGCTATTACGCTCGGTTCACAACCAAGAAATCCCGGTTTCGATCCCCGGGCGGAGGTGATAAACATGGGCGTTCTCTTAAATTTTTGGAATTCCAAAGGTCGGTAAATTTCCCCGTGCGTCTAATCTCTCCCGTTTTCCCGCGTGATCAAGACGGTAACGCATTACGCATATCTACTTCCACAAGTGCTCAGGATAATCCTAGACTCTTTCCGTCATGGGTAGTGCGCCTTTTCTCTCTTTTATAATTTCTCGTTTTTTATAAGTTTTAATATTTGTTCCTCGTGTATTTGCGATTGAGTGATTTTACCCCGACATGAGAAATACCCGATATGGTTGTTGTAAAATGTTTTACACAATGCTAACAATACTGCAATAATTTTTTCCAGTGACATTTTCTTTACTGACCAGTGAATAGTTATTCTAGGGTAGCTGTAAGCATTATACAGAGTGCACAAATGCCAAGACATTAATTCCTCAGTTTATGACGAACTAGAGCAATGTTATGAATAATAAAAGGCCTAACCTGTACTTTTCTTCAGTGAACTTACTTTTTGGATCCCATGGTTAACTACATATATAATTGGTATTAGAGCCAATGAATGGCGACCTCCCCCCGTGGTGTAGTTGCTAGGGCGCGCTAGCTACGAATCCACGACCCCGTGTTCGAATCCCTGCCGCATATTCCGTTTATTTGTGAATAGTAATGTGGTAAGAGTGGTGTCACAGCCAATCACGCTCGCACAACTCTTGACCTGGTCACATAAAGGGGGGGAGTCAGCGATCGCAGTTATAATCTTTGCAATCTATGTTGTGTTAGTGTAGTAATTTCCCAAAAGTATGGCATCTAGCTCATAACCTTATTAATATGGGATAGGTGTAACACATATCCTGCCCATAACAACACCGAAGAAGAATAGAGATTTATACGCGTGAGAGGAGAATAAGAGTGGTGAGGGGATTATTGAGGGGGTGCCACAAAGTATGCGGTCCCATGCGGGATGAAAAAAGTTTAACGGGGTGAAACAAAGTATGAGGTCTGAGGGGTGAGAAAATGTTTTAAAGGGGTTGAGAGGGGCGGTTATTGAAGGGGTGAACCCAGTATAGGGGTGCGAGGGGAGGTATTGAAGGGTGAAACACAGTGTGAGGTTATGAGGTGAAAGCGGGGAAGGTATTGATGGGGTGAACAAGTATGAGGGGTGAGAGGGGAGGTATTGCAGGGGTGAAACCAGATGGTGACGTCATGAGGGGTGAAAGGGGAGGTATTGAAAGGGGTGAAGGGAGGTTATGTTGAAGAGCGTAATGGTAGGGTATTCCCTAGGCGAAGGGAGGTTATCGTGCACGGGGTGGCCCCGGAAAAATATCTTTCTATCTGTCGTTTTCTGATGGTAAAATATGTGTAGAAAATTTTAGCCTTGTTTAACAGGGCTCCGGATGTCCCACGCATGATTTTTTTATTATGCAAATTAGTGCCGCCATTAGCGAACAATTATTTTTCACAAAACTTGGCTTAAATTGTGGCAATAGGTGAACAAACAAGGTGTCCTAACCCATGTTTTTAGGGCCACAGATCAGGATAAACTAGTTTTTAAACGTCATCACATGCTTTATAACATTTAGTATGCAAAATATTGCTTGTCATTTGCCAAAAATCACATTTTGGTCTAGTAGGAAAGGGGTTTATCGTGGCAAACCCCCAGAAAATATCCTTCTAATTGGTATTTCTGGGTGAGAAAATATGTGTAGAAAATCTATTCGCCTTGTTAACCAGTGTATCCGGTGGCCCACGTGTATGATTTTTATGGAAATTATGGACCGCATCATAACCTCGCGGGAGGCGAACGCGACGCCAAACCGCAACGTAACCACAAACACTTCATCTGCTATCTGCTAATTCTATTGTCGTGATTTGAATAGGCCAATATTATTGGCAACACAAAACTGAAGTGCAGTAAGTAAGGTGCATGTATAAGTTTTATCTTTTCTTTCCCCATTCCATATAAACAGGACATGAAGCTATCATGCCCAAAAAGAAAACGTGAACCAGGGTCCAGCACCCCTGTAGCCACCAAAGACATGATGGTTATGCATCCTTCATGTGCCACAATATTTTCTGACGCATGGTCAGTTTTACAACACATTCATGCGAAATGGAAAAAAATGCAATTGAAAAATTATACAACACGTGAATAACATGCGAGACAACGCCTCAAAACGCCACATGATCTCCTATAGAATGCACACTTTGTACCAGATCCCTACAGAAAAGTCTTCCCGATGACCTACAAGCATGTAGGTTCACAGAAGTGTTTATTTGCGTTTACTGGCACCTCCCTCGTCTGGGAATGGTACATTGAACATAACCAGAAGCATCAAGCCTCACAAAGGCATCACTCTCCTCTAAATTGTCTTCAGCTGGACCTATTCTTTCCACCAGAGTGTATTTTCTGTGGCCAAATAGAGAAATTTAACGATTGTGGCCCTGGCAAAAAACTCAGAGACCTTCAATAATTTTCATCTTATAGGAACAAAACAAATGCATGGGACAATTGAAAGCACAGCTCAGAAAATGGGTCTAGTTCGACTTCATCGACAAAGGTGAAAAATAAAGACCTTTTTTGCTTGTGAGGCCAAACACCATCCATCATGTTTCCAATCTTTCCTTACTTGCGTTTTTGTCTAACTATGCGCGAGACTTCGCAGAATTGAAAGGAGCAAAGGATACTGAGCAGAATCTCATGTCAGCTTGCCCAGAGAGGCATTCAGTGCAGTACTGGAACACATAAAAACTCTGCTATTGTACCGAGATAAAATACATTAATGGGGACGAGTGAAATAACATATAGTACAATAAGCTAACGAGGAATTTTTCCCTCCGCGCCTCAGTCGCTGAATCACCTGGTTGGCTTATATTTAAGCCAGTAGGGATAATTAGACACGTAGCGAAACGAGGTGAGAAGGGGGGTTCTACGTTAGATAAATTTAGAAGCAGCTAGAACGGGTTCGCTGAGTCAGTCGCCTGTGGGAGTGATTATTCTCGCCCTTGGTAAAGTTATGTTATGAAATGTTTGTTAACTAAGATGTGAGGTGTGACTTATTGGTGATTTCCTTTTGTTGACATAAGGACTAATGAAATGATTACCTAGTGTCCAAAGGTAGGGCTTTTGGCGGACCTGGGGGGCCAATTCGGGACACAAATTGCAGAGTGGGGCCACTACAGCATATTACTGCCAGCCGTGGAGGCCAAGGAGAAAGAAGGGAACTGAAAAATAAGTCGAGAGAGAAACATTTGGAAGTGGGATAGACTACTATGTAGGATAACGCCTTGAGCATTAACTCGTGCGTATCGTTAATGAGGTAACAGTAGCGAACCGCTCGTTAACCAGAGATAGACTACATTATATTGGATAACGACTTGACATTACGCGTGCATATCGTTAATGTGTAACATGCACCGAAGTTACCAGGATAGTAAACTTATTAGGATAACGACTTGAGTCATTACGCGTTGCGTACGTTAGGTGAGACCGAAGAACTTAGAATTAAGACAACTTGTGAATGTTAATTATTTACCAATTAACAAGCAAAGGGAATATGATTGAGTTATTATTATCTTGACCGAAATATATTTAGATCCAAACAGTACTTACCTTTTTTCCTCACAAATCTTATTTTTGATTTTTATTCATTTATATATTGTTTTTTCTTTTCCCACAACATTGGGTGGTGGCAGCAGATAACCGGACTGTAGAGTAAAGTTTTGAAACGAGGCACTACATCATGGTGACAGCCGTTAGGATCCATTCGATGGTTTCCCGCTTACCCACGAGCCAACTAACTCCTAGTTAGTTAGTTTTTTTTTGTCAAGTGCCAGTTTATTATCCAGTGATCACCTACTGTATCAGTAATGGGGGGTGTTGTACAGAGTATAGGTGTACATATTAGGTGTATAGAGTAGCGTTAGTGACTATGATAGTCGCGCTCAGCCGTGAGGAGGTGATCCTAACGTAACAGTAGTTTAAGAGCGCCAGGATGACCAGGGGAGAAGCGCGTTACTCCACGCACCTGCATCTCAGGCAAATGGACGCGGTAGTGCAGGCTAGGCTTATAGGATGGCCGGGTCCACCCACAGTAAATAGTAATAGAATGCGTAATCAGTGTTGAGAGCTTGGAAGACGCCCCCAGCAAGTAAGCAACTTCATGGAGGGCTGTCGTGGCCCTTATAGTCCACCGTGGAAGCCCCACACTAGTTGAAAAATCAGGAAATTAATTTTTTTTTTTTTTTTTTTTTTTTTTTAACGCAAGGGAATTTTGTTTTAAGGAAGATGGAGTATTTAATGGTTTTTTTCAGTGATGATTTGGAGGATTTCCTCCAAAAGGGAAGCAAGGGTAGCAGCTTAAGAAGGACGGTCCAAAACCATGCGAGCGTTCGAGTGGATGAGTCAATTAGACAATAAGTGGAAAGAACGGAAAAGACTCTTGATTTTTGTTTGAGAAATCGGGAGAGGAGAAGGCCTCAGGAGCCCAGTGAGGTCAATTATAAAAGCCTCGGATGTTAAGAGTGCTGAACCTCTGGGATTTACAAGGTTATAGAACAGCACGGGAGGTTGACAGTTTTTCCTTTCCCAGGTAGAAAGTTTGTTCGGAAGATTTGGAGGAGAGAAGGAGTATACGTATAACGAGATTAGATCCAGCAGTTAGCATTATTGATACAGAATGCCCCAGTTCAGCAATGATTTTAGATCATGAACCTCTTAACTTATTGGTTTTTGGGAAAACTAACGACATAATTCGACGAATCCTTAAAGTATTTCCTGAAGTCCTATGACTGTATGGAAGACCCCAAAAGATTTTTGCAATAAACTAAAATGCAATCCCCCAACGGGAAAAGCGAAGTCAAAACTCCGGAAAAAATTCCCCGTAGGGAAAAAACCCAAAAAAACAAAAACTGTTAAGAGGATTTCCCAAAACCACAAAAAAGAAAAAATTAGAGTTTTTTTATGGATGAACAATCCCGTTGAAAAAATTTAAGAGAGGGGACCCGAGGGGGCCCATCATTATGGGAAGAAGCTATAGGATACGCGGTAAGCCCCACGTCAGTTATCAAAAAAACCCCTCGCTTCCCAAGTGTCCTCCCAAAAAAACGGGAAAACAGTCACAGGGACTGTCAGCAGTAGTCAAGGTAAGAGAACTGCAAACCAAAAGGAAAGGGGAAGGGGAGAAATTAAAAAATTTTGGTGTAGGTAACGACCAGCAAAAACCCCCAGTTTCGATTGGAAAAAGATTTTCCCAACTTTTCCCCCTGCTGTAAATCCCAAAACCACTCATCGCAGACTGTCGAAGGAAGCCAAGTAGAAAACGCTTGTTTTCGTTTTTGGGGAGATAGGATGTAGGGGAGGCAGTTCAAGTTGTCCTGGGGGAAGGTGAACTCCAGATGACTATTTAAAACACAACCCCCAAAAATTCCTTAGCCATCAAGATCACGTCAGGAAGATTTATTAACACAGGAAGCGAATATTCCTTAAAAAAAAGAGCGCAGCTTTAGTTTCAATTAAAAAAAAGAGCCCACAGTAACATCCCTAGTTTAACCGGTAAAAAGGGCGGGGGAGTTGAAAAATCTTAGGCAATTAAAGAAAAAAATACCGTTGGGAATAGATAGAACAATAGAAGTGTTATGTTAGTTTTTCCCAGATCAGTTTTATCCCCCCCAAGCCCGTTTAGGGATGAACATAATAGGACTAAAGAAATACAAAAATTACAAACAAAAGAAAGTCATGTGGGCTAACCTAATTTTCCCTTTAAACTTTTTTAAACACCGATCGGCCCCCCTCAGACATTAAGAGTAAAAATCAAAGGGGGGTCATACATCAAGCTGTCATATAAGGATACAGCAAAGTGTCCCATAAGACCAGAAAGAACTCAATGGTTAGAATTGTCAGTGGAGGGGTAGGGGAACCCTCTCTGGGGGACACAAAAAAAAAAAGGCAAAATATAGCCCTTATGCTCCATTTTACAAAAGAAAGAATATCTTTCTCCCAAATAATTATATATTAATAAAAGTAGTGACCTGAAGTTACGTCCGGGTAAAATTTTTGCTAAATATAGAGTAGAAAAACTCAAAAAGAAATTCGAAAAGCAAGTTACGGCCAACACTTTGGGGTCTCCCCACTAGATGGTAAGCAATGTTCCCCGATAGTGATGGTAGCGAGGGTAAGGTACTCGCCCGGAACGAATACAGTCTTTAGGAAAAAAGCGGGAAAACACTTAAGTAAACGGAGAATACCATTTTTTTTCGCTTGATAAAGAGCACCATGAACTATTTTCTTAATGCAGGGAACTGGGCACCTGAAAACGATCCCGCCCATATCGGGTTTAGACCAAAAACCGTGTAGAGGAGTTACAATAGGTTCGGAGAAAGCTAAAAAATAATAGCAAAAATGTTGAGAAAAAATGGAAAGAAGGACAAAATAGAAAATTCCACGCTGCGTGGTTAAGTCCTATTTTACTGGTTAACCCCGTGGAGAAAAAAGGTGTGTCTAGATTAGAAAGGTGAATCACTTTAGCCACTGATTACACCCCACCTAAACTGGAAGAGTTGTAGAATCTTTAGCGGGTATAATACTATGCCCCCCAGATAGAAAAGCGTATTACAAGTCTTTTTAATAAAGTAGTAAAGATTAACAACTTTCAGTGAAGGAATACCCCTTATATAGATTAAAAAGATTTCCCCTTTGGTTTAAAATTGCAGGGCGCAATTTTCTCTCGCAAATTACCCCAATCCAAACTCCTTTACTAAAAAAAAATTGGCAAAAAAATTATCGGGAGGAATATCCTGATGGCACCCGTTACGAGAATTATTGGAAAGGATCGATACATTTTTTTGGGACATCTGACTAATTTGGGTCAAATTAAATTGCCCAAAATGTAAAATAGGACAAAGAAAAGTTTTTTTTCTGGGACACGTATGAAAAAGGAAGGTTTCCCAAACCCCAACCAACAATAGGGCACCCGTAGAAAAAAATTAAAACCCCCAAACTATGTAAAGGAAACAAAAGATTTCAGGTATGGTGGGTTTCATAGGAATAATAAAGGACCTAAATGCGGGCCCTATCCAAATTTTTGCCCAAAGAAAGAAAACCCCCTTTCAATGGTCGGAAAACCAAAAAAATTTTTCAGATATTAAAAAAAAAAAACTGACTAGTGCTCCCATCAAAACGGGGCCAACATTAATAAACCATTTGTGTTGGATACCGAGCTAGCCAAACTCATGTGGGACAGTACGAGCAGTATAGGATGAGGGCAAAGCCCAAGTAATTTTTTTTTTCCAAAAAAAATTTAAAAACCGGTTGAGACGGTATCAGCAACGATAGGAACCCCTTGGGAATTTTTTTAGTTGCAATAGTTTCATTTTTCCCTGTGGGGGAACCCAAGGTGATATCAGAACGATCACCAACCTTTTATGTCAGTCTTTAAAAAACAAAACCAAGCCCTGGGATGAACGATGGACCTAGAGAGGGAAGACTATAGGTATCAAATAGAGATAAAGCAGGGAAAAAAAAACACTATAGCGACTCTTAGAGCCATAAAAAACATTGATGCAAGTAAAGAGAGGGGGTTAGGAAAAACTAAAGAAAAGTAAAGGGAAAAGCAACGAGAGGGGCCTAATGGAAGAAATGATAGCGTATCTAAAAGGGGGCAGAAACCCGATCTGAATATCCCAAAACTTTAGATCATTCGTAATAAAAGGAGGAATTTTATATTTTCGAAACCGCAGTTAGAGAAAATAACATATTTATTTGGTTTTTACCATGGAAATGAACGAGCGGCTTTGGAGTTAATTCACAATAAAAAATCAGGGCATTAGGGGAGAGGAAAATCAATAATAAAACAAAAGGCTTTTTTTATTTGCCCAACTGAAAACGGGTGGAGAAATATGTGAGGAACTGTTTGAATGCCAACAACATAAGGGAAGGGTAGTCGTGGACTCCAACAACAAAGGCAAGAAATACCCTCAGTAAATTGACCTCTAGAGGGATAAAACAAGACATAACAAAATGGGAAAGGGAGCCCCCGGATACCGTATGTATTAACCATAATAGATTTATAGTATTTACTACCTTTTATAAAAATTAAGGACTAGGAGACCGAGAAGTATGTAAAGAATTTTGGGAATATGTCATTTATTTGGAGCCCACATACCTTGTTATTGGATAAGCTAAGAGTTTTTCGTCACAACAATTCAAAGATTTGGGGACTCTGGAATACAATTAGGATAAAACACGCCTTACCATCCACAAAAGGGAATAGTATCTCAAAAAAGGAGCACCGAACAAAGAAAACGTTCTCCAAACCTGTGCAAGGGTTAAACCCCATAGGGTGGCCAATTTCTCTTAAAATCAAAGAGATTAAAAATGCAGTGCATGGGGAAAAAGGGTACCCAACCTTTTTATGTTTTTTTTTTTCCCCGGTACGCTCCAAAGGGTTTATTAGTGTGAAATTCCACAAAATTGATCAGAGGGGAAACAACAGTGGCACACGAAATAATCAAAAGAACAAATTTGGAGAGAGGAGAAAAAAGGCGGGAGAAACTAATGTAAAAGGAAAAAAAAAGGTTGGAAAAAAGGGCGAATTGGCCCCGGGGGAAAAAAGAACGTTTGAGACGGGACCAATGAAAACTTTTTTAGTTTAAGTGGGTTTGGGGCCAAAAAAGTGGTGGAAGATTGAGAGTGGAATTTTATATTATTAGAAAAATATTTGACGGCAAAATGACCGCGCGGCCGGGGAAAATTAACATATGTAGACAAATGGCTGGCTGTTGGAACCAGCGAGTATAAATTTTAGAGGAAGAAAGTGGCAACCCCCCCTAGAGAGAGGAGACCAGGAGGAGATACTTAGAACAATGTTGAGACAGACGTAAGTTTAATCTCTAGAAGAAAGAATTTTGAGGAAGGTCCCCTGGGACAGACTTGAGTGGTTTAAACATTTTTTTTTTGCTTTTGAGGCTGTACACAGTTTGCACAACCTAAACCGCTAGGTTGTCGTAAAAGCCCAGGAGTGCTTGGTCTGAGCTTTGCTCGATGGGTTAGCGCAGGATATGTATCCTCAAGCAGGAGGGACCTTATCCCAGGAATGAGGGTAGGAGTAGATTCCCGTCCCTGATTTCTCCCTACGCACCTACGCCTAGGATTAGGGGTAAAAAAGGAAATTGACCATTCCAACTAGAGGGACGATCCAGTTGCGACTTTTATAGGGGTTTTGGGGTTTAAATGAGAGGAAGGAAAGGTTTCATTTCAAGGTTTTAAAAAATTTTAAAATTAAATAGGTATTCCCCCCAAAATGGTTAAATCTGCTCTTGGTGAGGGGAAATGATACGTTAAGAATACATACTATCTCATTTTGTTGTAAATTTTTTTGGAAGAATTGGATTTTTGGGGATGAGAATTTTGTTTGTAAAATATAGAAGATCCTATGAAAAATTTTATTTAAAATTTGTGTGATCTATGATATTTTTTTTTTTTTTTTTTTTTTTTTTAATATCTGGGGGGATGGCTTGGGTGAAGGTGAGGAATTAGGAATTTTTTTTTTGGGGGGGGAAAAACAGTAAAGGAGAAATTACAAATTTAAAAGGGAGAGATGAAAAAACAATAATATCAATAAGCTAACGAGGAATTTTCCTTTACCCCTCTCCCGAATCAGGGGTTGGTTTTTTATTTTAAGCCAGTATAATTAGACACTAGCGAAAAGAGGTGAGAAGGGGGGTTCTAAAGTTAGGTACTTTAGAAGCAGCTAGACTTGTGGTTAAATCGCCTGTGGGGAGGGGATATTTCGCCCTTTGGGAAAAGGGATTTTAAAATTTTGTTAACTAGAATGTAGGTGTGACTTTTTTGTGTTCCCTTTATTTGACATAAGGACTAAGAAAGTATTACCTAGGGGCCCAAGGGAGGAGCTGTTGGGGACCCCGGGGGACAACGGTCAAAAATTTCCAGAGGGGGCAACTACAACATATTACAGCCAGCCTGTGAGGCCAAGGGAAAAAAAGGGAACTGAAAAAAAAGTGCCGGGAAACTTTTGGAAAAAGGGATAGACTACATTTTTAGATAACACTTGAGCATTACGCGTGCGAAACGTTAATGTTGTAAAATGCAACCGAAAATTACCAGAGAAGACTACATTATATTAGGGTAACGACTTGGCATTACGCGTGCGTTCGTTTTAAGTGGTAAAAGTGCAACCGAGTTTCCAGAGATAGTAAACTATATTAGGGTAACGACTTGAGCATTCGCGTGCGTATCGTTAGGGGAAAGAAATTGAATTAAAACAACTTGTGAATGATAATTATTACCAATTTCAAGCAAAGGGAAAATATATTGATGATTTTTTAAAGAAATTTTTATTTTTGGTCCAAACGTTTCGCCTTTTCTCACATCTTTTATTTTATTTTTTTTTCATTTATTTTATTTTTTTCCCACTAGTGGGGGGTGGCAGCAAGTAAAAAAAGGCGTAAATAAAACTTTTGAAACGGGCACTACCTTCCCAAAATGGGTTCTACGACTAAAATTCCTTGGCTTGCTCATATTGAAGAAAATAAACAAAATGGGTACGAAACTTGAATTATCGTCTAAGAAAAAACGAAGCCTACAGAAGACCCCAAACAAGGACTTGTCTGCTTCAAAAGACAATAATGAAAATTTGATGCCATTTTATTTTGCTTGATACAAACCCCAAAATTACCATTTTTAAAGTCTTGCCGAGCAACTACTGGGAAGCACAGACAAATTCCATGATGTTCTCTCCTTCTTTTTACATAATATTTTTCGATCCTTTGATAAGTCAAAAAGCCACCCTGGCCATTAACCTTTTAGACTGGGGGCCATTCAAAAAGGTTATCTTCGAAAATTTTGTTGCCAAAAGATCGAAGCGAGCTTGGACACCTATTTCAGCTGAAATAAATTCTTTGGTAGGCTTGAAAAATGTGGGCAAGGGGGAAATACAGGCGTAAAGGAAGAAATTTGGCACAAAGGTTATATTTCGTCTCTTAACTCATGTATCAGGAACTATTCATTATCTGAGAAAAAAATAAGATTAATGTATGTCTAATGTATTTTTTATTTACAGATTATACGCGTAAAGCTGCTTATTTAGGCTGTGCAGCCATAAAAAGTGTTCCCAAAGTTCAAAGTTACAGGTTTGACGAAAATTGTTTTGGCTTCGAAAGGGAAAGAAAAAGGCTAAATGGGGAAAAAGAAACCATTGAGTTCATGTTAAATATTTATATTGGGGTGTGCGTGTGTGTGCGGAAATATGAGCCCAAAAAGGGGAGTTCTAATTCCAAAAAAGGATATTTTATGAGGGTGATCTGGCAACGGGTGTGAGTGGCAGCCATGGCTTCTAAAGCGGCTCGATAGTGTTGTTTAGGATAGTGTTAGGATAGTAGGATAGTGTGATAGTGTTATTTACCCGTCCTACACAATCCTCCCGGCGTCCCAGAGTCCTACAGTGCCAGGATACGAGGTGGGAAGGATATTAGGATACCCGCGTAGGATTCTGGTGTAGGATGTTTTGACGTTTTGTTTTGAAATTGTTGTGGGGGATTTTAAGGTGTGTTAGGGTGTGTGGGGTGTGTTTTAGGGTGTGTAAGGGTGTTTTAGGGTGTGTGGGGGCGTAAGGGTTTGGGAATCTGTGCGTGGGGGTTTGTAAGGGTAAATCAGGGTGTCAGGGTTGTGTGGGAATATGTTAGGGTGTGTGTATGTGTCAGGGTGTGTGTGGGGCTGTATTGTAGGGTGTGTGGGGGTATTAGGGTGTGTTGTGAGGCATTTTAGGGTGTGCGGGTGTGTGTTTCAGGATGTTTTTAGGTTGTGTAGGGGTGTGTTGGGAAATACGGGGTGTGTGGTGGGCTGTATTTTAGGGTGTGTGCATGTGTCAGGATGTGTGTAGGGTTGTGATAGGATGTGGGGAAATTTTGTGGGTGGGTGTTAGGATGGGTAACGGGAAAGGCTCGACGGAAAAACGTTTTCGACGACACCTTTCGAAACTTCCAAGTCATTTATTTACGGTGATCTAGGCGACAGGTGGGGTTGCGAGGTGTACGGGTGTGTAGTGACAGGTGTGGGTATGGTAAAGCGAGAGAGGTTAAGAGTGAGGTGTTAGCCCCCAGTGTGTGTGTCTACCTAAAGAGCGAACGCGCAGTTCTAGTCCACTGTAACGGCGTCACCCCGTACCGCCGCGGCCACGGATACGGCGCGGGCCACAGGGGTTTCCATAGAAGCTAATCTCGGGGAAGCGGGACTTGAACCTAGATCAGCCCATAAAGGTATCCCCCTCGGTACGTCTCTGTAGTTTTCAGCGGAGACACTTAGCGAACACACGTCAAAATATTCCTCTACCGGGCTTTAAAACTATGATGTCATATATTTCAGGGAAAATATTACGCTGAAGGCTAATATGGCGGCAATGTATTATCGTTCACCCTATATTTATCAATACAATACTCCTATTGTCCACAATATGCCATAAATAAGGTTTTTAAAGGGTAAATCTCGCCTTAATTCCCATTAAATAAGTCTATATGGAAGTGAGCTAACTCTAATTTTCTCTACGTGTTAAACCCTCTCTATCTAAAATTTCTTTTGGAAGTGAGCTAGCTTTAATTTTCTCTACGTGTTAGAGTTTCTCTAAGGGAAAGTCTCAGCTATTTACTCTTAATATGTCTGTATATCTGGGATGATAAGTAAACATGGCCGCCCAGTGGTTCCTGAACGCTGATTGGCTGACAACGTAGCTAGGCCTCTGATTGGCTCGTGGGAGTCTTGAGGTGACGAGTTGCCGATTACTTATTTCAAACGAATAATCCGCTCTTTTTTTTGCGAAGCGAGCTTGACACCTATTTCAACCGAATTAATTCTTTGGTACTAAATGATTGGTGAATCTGTCATATAGGCTTGTAAAATGTTTACTCCACGAATGGGGGCAAGGAGCTACAGGCGCAAGGAAGAAATTTGGCACAGAAGGTTTATATTTCATCTCTCAACTCATTTATGCGGGAAACTATTATGGACAATAAGCAGTTTTACGCGTATAATCTGTAAATAAAAAATACATTAGACATACATTAACTCTTATTTGTTTCCAATAGTGAATAGTTTCCTGCATAAATGAGTTAAGAGATGAAATATAACCTTCTGTGCCAAATTTCTTCCTTTGCGCCTGTAGCCTCCTTGCCCCCATTCGTGGAGTAAACATTTTACAAGCCTATATGACAGATTCAGCAATCAATTTAGTACCAAAGAATGAATTCGTCTGAAATAGGTGTCCAAGCTCGCTTCGCTCGTCTAGATCAACATATGGCATGTTTTCTTAAGTAATATTATTTTACTGGTTACTTTACTTTTAGTAGACAGACAGTATTTTAAGATGAGGGTATTTAAAAAATTGACTTTAGCCTGTGCGAGCTTGGACACGTTCCACATCTTTAGTGTGGACGTCTATTTCCTAGTTCTATAATATTATCAAATAAAAAACAATAAAACACAATAAAGAAATTCCAGTATGAGACTGAAGAAATATGCATGAACTCACTTAAATATTCACTTAAACTCTTCGCCATTTAATATTTTGCAAGACAACATTTAACATGGAACATCAATGGAAGCGGATTTTCATTAGCTTTCCATTGATATATTTCGCTTTCTGATAAATGAATTAGCGTTAACTAAATAAATAACATCATCAATAGGGTAATTTTCCCGATTGATGATGTTATTTATTTAGTTAACTCTAATTTATGCATGGTGCTAATTCATTTATCAGAAAACGAAATATATCAATGGAAAGCTAATAATAGCCCGCTTCTATTGATATGCTTCATGTAAAATGTTTTCTAGCAAAATATTAAATGGCGAAGAATTTAAATGAATTTAAATGAAGAGTTCATGCATATTTCTTCAGAGTCTCATAATGGCATTTTTGTGTGTATTTTACTTTTTTCACTTGAGAATATTAAAGAACAAACATTTAGAAAGATGACAGTATATCATTTATACTGATAAACCATAGGAAGGGAAATGGGAGTGATGTTCGAAAATGTCAGGAATCACGGCATTGGCCTCCACTGGAAATAGCCCAAACTGAGTAGCAAGTCCAGTCAGTATTCAGTAGTCTTTGGCAGTGCGCCTATCCACCCAGTAGTGAATGGGTACCGGGTGCTGGCCGGGAGATGTGTCCCATCTCCCTGGGTGGTGGCCTGGCAACTGCAGCGGCAGGGAGCTAAACAAGGGTGCAGACCCTCCACAAACCCGGCTTCGGCCTACAACCATTAACGAATGGAATAAAAAGTATTTGTTGAAACAAATAGAATGTAGAAATGGGGACGGGACCATAAGAGGGTAGCTCAGGCTGTAAAACATTTGGAAATTCAAAGGTAAATGGGTGTAACACACCACACACACCCACACACACACACACACACACAACACACTCACACTTACCTACATTTACACTCAACTCTCACTCACACTTCCACGCACGCGCAAAACGCACGAGCCACGCGCCATACATTCCAGCACACACAAGCACAGCACACACAATAAGGCCAAAATGCAGATATTTCTCGACCCGTTGCATCGCGCGGCGATAAGCAAGAACATATGAACACTCCACTGTTGCGATTGAAATCACATTGGACAGATCTGCCTGTAGCAGCCTAAAGCATGCAGGGAGCTCCTACGGTGTGGCTACAAACCTTTGCCAAAGTGCTCCAAAAAATGCAGATGCCATGAACCGTCTTCTGTGTACTTCTTGTGTGCTTGCGTAGGGAACTTGATTATGATTTGAATGCTGAAAAAATATCAATGGCGGCTTGTATATTGAAGTATGCTATTATAGTAAAGGCAATTTAAAATGTTGGATTTTTCCTGTATTATTTTAATAAATTTTCAAGATATTACTAATTTGTCATCCAAGCGTAAAAAACATTTCATATTAGATTCCTTGACCCGATAAAACATGAAATTTACACCAAGATCCTTAAAATATCTCAAGTAGAACCAAGTTATGGCAGATAGTTAGGTTTGTCATTTTCACTGGCGGGTATTTGGAAAAATCCAAAAAGGCGGGCACCGGAAGTTAATATCACAAGGCACCCCTTTTGAAATTGATTATATGACCTACACTTGCCCCACAAAAAGTTTGGTGCTTTTGTCCCGCCGTGTAAATATTTCGACCTTTTTTTGCCCCTAAGGGACCCAGCTAAATATGTTTACATCAGACTGTGATCTAATAATCCTACCTACCTTAGTATCATCAGCAAACTTGAATATAGCACTGCTAATCCCACTATCCAAGATGTAAATTAGAAATATAATGGCCCCAAACAGACCCTTGTGGAACCCCACTTGTCACCTGCCCCCATTTAGATTTAGAACCATTGTGTAACCCTTTGTTGCTATCCTTAGCAAAGATCTAAACCAACGAGAACCTTCCATATATTCCTATGCCTTAACCTTATTAATATCTCACGTTTTGGTACCTTGTCGAATGCTTTACTAAGTCCAGGTATACTATATCATAATCCTCATCATTATCTGATGTCCTCATAAACTCTCCTTATAAAACTAAATAAATTGGTGATACATGACCTACCCTTGGTGGAAACCCCTGTTGTGAATCATTTACCAAACTATGCTTTTCTAAATACTCTCTATATTTTTGCAATAACATATTCCAAATTTACCTTACCACTGACGTCAGACTAACGGGTCGATTATTTGACATTAATCTTTTATCTCTTATCTTAAATATGGGAACTACATTTCCTTTCCTCCACTTTAACGGCATCTCCCCTAGATCAAACGAATTCTTAAAAATGTGCACTAACGACTCACTAATAATCTCGTTGCTTAATTTAATACCCTGGGATAAACTTCATCTGGTCCTGACGACTTAAATTTCTCCATTCCCATCTATACCCTCTTCTACCATTTCCCTAGTTATCACAATAGTTTCGAGTTTCTCATCATCCTTTCGTCTAAACATTTGTTCACTATTAGATACCATCTGTATATCTTCCTGAGTAAAAAGACTTAAGAAATAATAATTTAAAATTTGACACGTATCTGCATCAGACTTACAGTCTCTAGACTTACAGTCTCTCCCTGATATATATATATAATATATTATATATAATATATATATATAAAATATAATATATTATATATATATATATATTTTTATATAATATATATATTAATAGACCTACCGAATCCCTATTTTTTGTCTTATAGACCTGAAAAAACCCCTTAGGGTCGGTCTTTGCCTGGCCAGCAACCTTAATCTCGTAATTGTTCTTTGCTGTTCTTGTTAACCATTTCACTGTTCTAGCCATCACATTATACTACTCACTGCTCGCCTTTCCTGTCTTAACCTTCTTATACATATCCCAAGTTAGTCCTTTGTTGTGTTTTAAACTCGCAGTCATCCATTTGGGGTTGTTTTTCCTTGATTTTATCGATCTATAAGGAATATTATTTTTCTGACCTGCAATTAAATTGCTGACAGAGAATGTATAATCCTCTTCAACACTGACCTCACTGAACCCCTCTCCGCCCCGACCTCAGACCTCTTTTTTCCCCCTCCATATTACATCCCGTTAATCCTTTCCAGGTGTCTTCTTAATCATACATAATTAGCCATTCGGAAGTCAGGTACTCTATGCATATTAACACTTTTAGATCCTACTCCCCATTTTAAGCAAAACCAAATTTTACAATGATTGCTATTACCTAACTGACCTCCAACTTCCACCTCTGTATCTAAATCTTCTTTGTTTGTTTGTAATACATCTATAATATTGTCTCTCCTAGTAGGCACCTTGATTGCTTGATTTAGAAAATTATCCTGAACTAGTTTTAACAATTCCTCTGCGCCATTATCTCCTACTATTAAATCCAAGTCTATGTTCCAACGATAAAAGTCTCCTACCACGCATAATCGATTATATCTACAAGCCTTTCTTATTTCTTGCCATATTGGGACTGAATCCTCTTTACAGTAGTTTGCAAGCCTATACGCTATACCCAAAACCATTTTCTCAGTTCCCTCCGTAACCTCCACTCATATAGACTCTATGCTATCCATAGGTTCTCCACACACACACACACACACACATACACACACACACACACACATACACACACACACACACACACACACACATACTCCGGGGAGCTCCGTAGTGTAGGGGCTAGCACGCTCGGCTCACAACCGAGAAGTCCCGGGTTCGATCCCCGGGCGGAGCGAAGACAGACGGGCAGTCTTCTTAAAACCCGAGCCCCTGTCCACCCAGCGTGAATGGGTACCGGGTGTTAGCCGGGGGTTTGTGACCCGCCTCCCGGGGTAGTGGCTTCGGCTGACACTAAGTATGAATGATAAAACAAATGTTGATATGGAGACGGGGCCATACGAGCGTTGCTCAGGCCCTGTAAAATACAACTAGATGAACAACTAGATGAATACACACACACACACAGTAGTAGTAGTAGTAGTAGTAGTAGTAGTAGTAGTAGTTTATTGCAAAACAAAAAAAACAAAAAAAATATAATATATATATATATATATATATATTATATATATAATATATATATATATATATATATATATATATATATATATATCAAGTATAGGCGTCCAGCCTCTGGCCCCTTTGCTTTTGGCTCAGTTCTTGCGGCTGGAACGTGGCAGCGAGCCACGTTCCAGCCAGCTAACTCATTACGCTAATTACTCATTAAGGGCTTGTTCTACGCAAAAAGTTTGTTGCACAGACCACCATTGATTTTGACACCACTACTATCATGTCAAATTTCAGCTCAATCCGACAATATTTAGGAGTAGTTATTCACTTTTTGGCTTAAACTTGGTTCCATTCTCCTTACACGAATGGGTCTTATGGTAAGTAGCAGCTCGCTTCGCTCGCTGCCAATAATCAAGTATAGGCGTCCAGCCTCGGGCCCCTTTGCTTATGGCTCAGTTCTTGCGGCTGGAACGTGGCAGCGAGCCACGTGGCAGCCAATTAACTCATTACGCTAATTACTCATTAAGGGCTTCTTCTACGCAAACAGTTTGTTGCTACTCAGACCCTCATTGATTTTGACAGCACTACTTGCATGTCAAATTTCAGCTCAATCCGACAATATTTAGGGGTAGTTTACGCTAATTACTCATTAAGGGCTTGTTTTACGCAAAAAGTTTGTTGTACAGACCCCCATTGATTTTGACAGCACTACTTGCATGTCAAATTTCAGCTCAATCCGACAATATTTAGGAGTAGTTATTAACTTTTTGGCGGAAACTTGGTTCCACGGGTCCTATGGTAAGCGGCAGCGAGCGAAGCGAGCTGCCAAAAACATGTAAGTAACAGTAACGAAACAATACGAACACTTTTATTTTGTCCAACATGAAATTAATTCAATATTCCTTAAAGTTGTAGAGGGCAAAATACAATGTTAAATTCTACTGACACTATTTGTATGTAGTACCTTGCAGATTCAACAGTGAAATATGTCAGTAAAGGCCGAGTACTTCATATACATAATTACACAATTCATTCAAATAATGTTCTCACAGAGACGCTGACAAATGTTAGTGAACGTCAACATCTGATACCTGTCACGACAGTGTGCGGATAATGAACAATCTATCAGTACGTGTTGTTCTGTTTGAACCTGCAAATTCAAATTATTGCATTGACAAACACGTTGCTCACTGTGTGCACGACTCTACCTTCCAATTTCCACCCGAAGATTGTGTGACATGAGGCTCTTGAGAGTCTTGTGAACGACTCACGTTTATAGTCAATGACAATGACACTTCTGGTTACATACTCTGCATGGATGTACTGTCATAGAGGGATTCATGTCTGTTATGTACGTTGTTAGTTTTGTTGCACTAGTCGCTTTTCCTTGCACATAGTTTACTACCTTCTCTAATCCGTTGGCATCTGTATCCCATAACCCTGATGTTTCTAAGCTTCTAAATCCGGGTGTGCTCGCCTCCTTGCAAATACTGTACACAAAGTGATACGGCAATTCTAAGTTCACATGTCTTCGTTGTCCTTGAATAAATATATATTTCATGTCGGCAATTTCATTTTGTAAAGTTGGTATACCTGCCTCTATCATGCACAAGTTTATACTAGTATTCTTGCGAACCCCCAGTAAACATTTTACAAGTTTGTTGTATTGCTTTTCTATCAGTTTCGTCTTGTTCATTAATCATGATTCGGAGCTGTATAACAATTCACCTTTCAAGGCTGCGTCAAACACCATTCTTTTATGCATAAAAGACATATTCGTGGTACTAGCACAGAATATAGAAAACTTGTTAACAATTGCCTCACTGGCTGCTTCATGCAGTGCCATAGCCATGTAGTCCATAGAGACTGAGTCCGTGAACCATGCCCCGAGGTACAGGTATACTCAAAATAACACTTTGGGTATACTGTGACGCATAGTTCACACTCACTCCACCGCTCCTTAAACACTGTTTATCACCTTCCTGAAAGTTAATCACAATAAAGTTCGTTTTCTTCTCATTAATTATCATTCCACTCTCGTTATAGAACTGACATATAACAGAGAATTTCCTCAAACACATTTCTCGCGTAGTAGCGAGTATTATAGCGTCATTCATCAATAATAATGCATGCAGACTTCCTAAAAAAACATCAGTTTCCACAGCTATCTTTAGCATTCGTACCATATGGTCAATGTATAACACAAACAGTAAACGACTCAAGGGGAAGGCACTCGCACTCAGCACTCGCCCCCTGGCAAACGCCGATAGATATGTCTACCGTTGCAGACTTTAGGATGCTTTTCGTCGATGTATCGATGTATACATCGCCTTAATGGCGTGCAACATCACTTATACCACATCCTAAATGTTTGAGTCGCTCTATCAACTTTGCCCGGGAATCCTGTCATAAGCTTTGCTAAAGTCAATGAATAATACATACAACTTTACCTTCTTATATCTACATATACATATCTTATCCTATATCTACAAAATTATATCTTATCTTATATCTACATACCATCTTATACCAAACTTATATCTGTAGCATAATCACACAATCATCTAAATAATGAAATCTGTTCCAGGCATCCTCTGCCTTTCTGAGCGCCAGCCTGACTTTTTATGCTGCGTCTAGGGTACGTAGCTGGTATCCTATAGCAATGACGCTGTAGTATTCCTTTAGCCGGACACGGGTTACACGAAACACTAAAGGCCGGTTCCCACTAGCCCGCTTCTACGGCCGCCGTTGCCGTACACCGCCCAACAATGATGTCACAAAAAAGTCGACCGCACCGCCATACCGTTGTACGGCTGCCGTACAAAGTTAAAATCAAGTCATCTCTCTTCTCTCCCGCTCGGCGGTGTCCACGCGAGCGGAGGTGCAAACTGTGCCCGGTTACCACTACAACCACTCAAGCGGTGATGATGGTGACGTCATTGTTAGTCCAGTTGCCAAGCCCATGAACCCAGAAATGTTTGGTACTATAAGGTTTTTTGGTATATTTGGGAAGATTGAAGCACACTGAATCCAAATCCACCTCTTGCCAGAGCGGCAACTTTGGGGAAAAAATTATATGAGCATAAATCCAAGATGGCCGCTGACGGATTGTGTAAAACAGTAAATCGTCAATATCTTTTTATATCATTTAGCTAGAGAGATAAATTTGGTGTCTACACCTAAGTTTTCATACATAAGAAACACAATGGAAGTGACAAAAAGTTCCTAGGATGATGGAAAGTGACAGTAGTCCAAGAAGGACACTATGTTGATAGTGTAATTGTTGAGCCGTATTTGTGTGATTGCGTATTAGTTTACAAGATTGCATTTGTGTGTAGACACAGAGAGAGTGTGTGGCATGTGGTGTCAGCAGACGAGTTTGGCAAGCAGACGTACATTCGTTATGGAAAGTCAGAGGGCGGTCTTGTTGGCATAACCCTCTCATTTGAGCAGGTTGCATGTTGGGTGCTGTCTTTCCCTTTGTGTCAGCGTGTAGCTCTAGATTTTGAGTTCATGTTCAACCATGATGTAGTTGAAAATGCTACTTGTGTTTCAGCTTAACACAAAGAAGAAGGCCTAGCAGGAGGGCCCTTGACATTGACGACCGTAAACGCATCATGGCTGAGTTCCAAATGCATGCCTCACAGATCGTTCCCCTGATCTCATCAACATTGTTAATGGAAAGGTTGCAGATGATGCCATTACTGTTGCTGATGCTGTGAGCATTGATGATAAAATGAAACAGGACTTCATGAAAACCCTGCCTGATGTGTTCCACAGCAAAATTGCAGTAAGAGTAAAAACCATGGAAACAATGAAATCAATCAATCAATCATTGGGGGCATACGCCGGGGGGCGCGTCGCCTCGCCCACCCTACGACGCCACTCCCGGGGGTAACCACGCGCGAGTTCCCATGCAGACTCCTTTCCCATACCAAGCAGCTCTCGACAAGAAACATCAACTTGCCCCAGCCACGAGCCTTATGGGCGCCCCCTTGGCCTCCTCCACGCCGGATTGTCTCCTACAGATACAACCCGATGGGAAGGATCGGTTTCAGGGTAGCGTGCCACATGCCCATATAGACGAAGTTGGCGCTGACGGACTATGCAGGTAATAGGCCTCGATTCAGTCTCACGGTGCAATCGCTGATTTGACACGTAATCATCCCAGCGATACCCCATTATTCTGCGAAGATACTTATTACCAAAGGCATTGATTCGTCTCTTCAAGTCACTATTTAGTGTCCATGTCTCACAACCATAGAGTAAGACAGGGATCACAAGCGACTTGAAGATCCAGATCTTTGTCCTCCTGCACAGGTACCGACAACGCCAAAAACTTCCGCTGAGCTAGTCCATAACACCGTGGGCTATGCCAATCCGCCGTAAGGCTTCTTGACGTGACCCGCCGTCATTATGGACTGCGCTACCAAGGTATGTAAAACTTTCCAAGATCTCAATGTCCTCGCCACACGCATGAGCAGACTGTACTGCTTCATCTAGTAAGTCTCCAAACACCTGGAACTTGGTCTTGAGCCAGGAGACCTCAAGTCCCAAAGGCTTTGCCTCCTCGTGCAGCGCCTCGAGAGCCATCACCAGGACCTCCAGCGACTCAGCAAAGATTACTGCATCATCGGCAAAAACAAGATCAGTGATCTTGGTGCTGCCGACGGATGCTCCACAATCACTTTGATCTACAACCTTGTCCAATACCCAGTCCATACAAGCGTTGAAAAGTGATGGGGCAAGGACGCACCCTTGCCTCACTCCTGTATTCACAGGAAAGAAGCTGGATACACCTACCCCACACTTCACAGCACTCTCAGTCCCAGAATACAGACCAGTTATCAAACCAATAGTCCTTGCAGGAATCCCTCGAGGTCGCAGAAGATCCCAGAGTGACTCACGATGCACTGAGTCAAACGCCTTCTTGAGATCAACATAGGCTGCAAGCATCCCCTGTTGAAACTCACGTCGGCGTTCCACCAGGATGAAAAGAGGAGTCAGACTCGGTGAAACGACGATCACCGACATGGAAGCACTGTTTAGTCGGCTGTTGATGGTTGGCCAAAACCGTAATATTAGTCTTACGTCTGTCTTTCAGTATGAACTCTGTGGTGTGCCTCCTTCCATCATTGACGAATTTGGCCTTCTGCGCAAAGGGAATAAAGCCAGTCTTCTGAAAAAACTAGCAGTTATATCAACTGATCCCTGCCCTCCAGATGGGGTGATTGCTGATGCCAGTCAGCTGCTGTACCACATTGTTTGGCTCTGTGGAGGTACCGTCTCTACCATAGCAACAAGCTTGGGAACTAGGCTACAGACGTACAAATGAATACCAACAAAGGTGATCTTTGGCCGCTATGGCAGTTTGTCAGCTAAGGACCATGAACGATCACGCCGTTCTGGTATTGCTGAAGTCAGTAGTTACAACATCACACTGACATCTCCTCTCCTAAACTGAGAAGTAATCATGAAAAACAAAGCCAATAAAACACTTATCTCCCGTCTGCTTTGTACTTGTACACTGGGTGAGAATATTCTGATGGTTGGGGAAGATGAGGGACAGATCAACCATGATGAGGCAGGTATTATGATGGTCAGATACATGCTCCAAGCTGTGCGAGAAGGAAAAAAGGTTATTCGCATCTTAAGTGACGACACAGATATCTTTGTTCTCCTGGTATTCTGGGTGTGAAAGCTGAAGATACGTGCCCTGTTGCAGATGGAGAAGTGGGACAGGAACGTCATACACATTAATGACACAGCAGCTGCTCTGGGAGATAAAAAGCCTCCAGCTCTTTGGAATGCACGCCTTTACAGGATGTGACATAGTGTCATATCCATTCAATAAAGGAAAACTCACTGCCATTTCTAAACTTCGCGAAGAAAACTTCGAGCAATTATACACCATCCTCGGAGAAGATTTCGCTTCCGTGGTGTAGAGGCTAGCGTGCCTGGCTACGAATCTGCGGGCCCTGGTTCGAATCCTGGCCAGGGCAGGTCTGCGACCAGCCCAAACCAGCTGTTCTTCCTTCCTTTCGGGGTTGATAAATGAGTACCTGGGGTAACCTGGGGAAGGTAACTATGGTAACCCGGGTGTCACACTAGCCCTGTGTGACGGGGTCCTCACCCACCACAGGCTCTGAGGGCTAATGCCACGGAGATGAGCACCGAATGCCACGCGCAGCTTAAAGTATGCTCCCATCTTTACTTTTACATCGGAGAAGAGAAAGGTTCACATGAGGATTTGCTGAA
>JACEEZ010019985.1:150000-157500 GCA_016584305.1 Chionoecetes opilio | reverse complement strand
CAAGGTGCAAGCACAGAAGCACAGTTTTTGAGAACAATAGGAGGGACTCCGTCAGGACCGTAAGCCTTCCGAGGATCTAGGCCAGAAAGGGAAAAGAAAACATCCTTCCGAAGGATCTAAATGACAGACATAATATTGTCAGAGGATGGAGGAGAAGGAGGAACAAGCCCTTCATCAGCCAGAGTGGACTTTTTAGCAAAGGTTTGAGCGAAGAGTTCAGCTTTAGAAGTAGATGAGACAGCTGTGGAGCCATCTGGGTGAAGCATAGGAGGGAAAGATGCAGAAGAAAAATTGTTAGAGATGTTATTAGCTAGATGCCAGAAGTCACGAGAGGAATTTGATTCAGAAAGATTTTGACATTTTCTATGAATGAAAGAGTTTTTGGTAAGTTGAAGTAAAGATTTGGCATTTAACAAGCATTCAATTGTTCATTGGCCCGTCTGGATTATATAACAGTCCTGAGAGGTTGGAAGCAATTTGGAATACAACATGGATGCAGGGGCGCAGTCAGAAATTTAATTATGGGGTGAGGGGGGGCACAAAAACTAACCATGAGGCATGTTAAAGCCCACTGCACTTCACCGTGCGCGTAGATGTATGGCTAAATCACCCACCTTGCTGATGATGTTTTGTTTCCTCAAAATACTCAAAAAACCTTAACTTCAAAGTTCAACTTCAACTTCAAACAAACACCTCTACACTTCAACAGCTACGTATAATATAGTTCCCCCGCTGTACCAGTAAGATCATCCTGATCAAAGCAATCAAATTCACCAATCAATCTATCAGCAAACATGCCAACATATCGTGGTACGAGAGCCACAAACTGCACGCAAGGCGAGCGAATATCATCCCATCTCTCCTGCAGCCGTTATTACATCAGCCCACGCACATAGTGGGGAAGATAATATCTGATACGTAGTACTCGGCGGCACACGCTTGATGGTCAGATTGATAGCGTGCTGGACTGGCATTCTGTGGTAGGCGGTTCGAATCCTCACTGCTCCCGGGGATTTTTCACTGACAAATTTGGGCGGTTTCTGTCTCCCTTGAGCAAGGAGATGGGGGTGTGTGGTGTGTGAGGTCCCAACATTGCCAAAAGATCGGTAATAATGAGCTCCAAGCTCACACCGGGAGGGTGAAAGCTCGCGTGGACAAGACCATGGGTGAATACTAATGGTTTGGTTGCAGCCGTATTGGAATTAGTATAATACTATATTTCTATAATATATATATATATATACTATGTTAGTATAATATAAGTGCTATATTTTTTTTCTGTAAACATATATGTAAAAAAAAAAAAAAAAAAAAAAAAAAAAAAATACAAGATATTAATCTAAACATGTTCTTAAACCCAACTGCAGTATCATAGCTCAATGATTGCAGGAATGAAAAGTGCAATAAAACAAGGGAAAGTGATGCATATCACGATGACAAAAATTCACAATGATTTAAGGTAAAAAATAGTTACTCTTCACAAATTAAATGAAAAGTGGTGCATATGATACTATTTGAAACATAACCACATCGTCAATTGTCAAGTGAACAAATACAGTAAACTTAATTGGTGTATGTATGTAATACATATGTATTTACTTAAATCATTTGGCTACTGGAAGTGGAAATGGATTATTGACCAAATACAGCATGGAACGAACAAATAACGTTATTAACCGGTTACCGGGAATATAAAATAGCGTTTTTGTTCCGGAACAGTAAATATGATAACGTTTTCGTTTCCGTTTTTGTACAACAATAACAAATAAGAATAATAAAACGAATTCACATCCAGAATTTCAGTGTGTACAAGGCTTAAAGTAATCGTCCAGACCATAGACCACTGTATACCTGGACTGCGCACGAGACAATGTTTTGAATTGCGGGGCTGCATAGGGGTCTGCGGGGCGCCCGACAAAGAGATATAGTGGTCTATGGACTATCATATAGACTGGTTTATCAGTATATATGATATACTGTAATCTTCGTAAATGTTTGTTCTATAATATTATCAAATAAAAAACAGTAAAACACGCTAAAGAAATGCCATTGCGAGACTATGAAGAAATATGCATGAACTGCACTAAATAAATAAAATCATCAATCGGGTAATTTTCCCGATTGATGATGTTATTTATTTACTTATATATTTCGTTTTCTGATAAATGAATTAGTACCATGTATAAATTAGCGTTGAATAAATAAATAACCTCATCAATCGGGAAAATTACCCGATTGATGATTTTATTTATTTATTTAACGGTAATTTATGCATGGTTCTAATTAATTTATCAGATAACGAAATATAGCAATGGAATGGAAAGCTAATACAATTGCGCTTCTATTGATACCCTTCATGATAAAAGTTGACTCGCAAAGTTTTAAATGGCGAAGAGTTGAAGTGAATATTAAGTTCATGCATATTGCTTCAGAGTCTCGTAATGGCATTTCTTTACCTTGTTTTACTGTTTTTTATTTGATAATATTATAGAACAAACATTTAGGAAGATTACAGTATATCATATATACTGATAAACCAGTCTATATGATCCGTATATATATATATATATATATATATATATATATATATATATGAATCCGAGCGGCCCTCCGATTACAGGCCCTTGTGCGACAGGCCGATATTCCGTGCGCAGTCCAGGTATACAGTGGTCTATGTCCAGACCCATTTTTTCTTTGTATAATTAATTATGTTGAATGATCATTCAAAATACCTAATCCACAAAAAATAATTAATTTCCACGACTTATTTCCCTAAAAACATGACTTTTGTAAATAGCGCGGGAAAAACAACTGCCCCATTCCAGCCGTGGCGCGAAACTTGCTGGTGACGTCACGGCAGGCAGCCTCCCAGCCCGGTGCTCATACAAATACACGTACACTCAGAAAAAAATATAGTACATGAAGAATTTCGGGTGTTTCTGATATACTTTTTTTGCGACATGGCATATACTTGCATCCTTTATGGGTACAGCAAGAAAGCTGTGCCTTTCCAGAGAGCTTAGCACCCATTATCGACCTATTTGGCAACGATATATGTGTGCGACGCCGGGGAGTGGCGGGCAGGAGGCGGGCGGTGTGAAGCAGATTGTCTCGCTGCGTGCCTCTCGCCCGTCACTCCCCGGCGCTGCACACATATATCGTGGCCAAATAGGTCAGAAATGGGTGCTAAGCTCTCTGGAAAGGCACAGCTTTCTTGCTGTACACATAAAGGATGCAATTATATGCCATATCGCAAAAAAACATCAGAAACACCCAAAATTCTTCATGTACAATATTTTTTTTTGAGTTTACATGTATTTGTATGAGCACCGGGCTGGGAGGCTGCCTGCCGTGACGTCACCGAGCCGTGGTCCGTCGGCTGCTGGTCATCAGTTGTGTTTTGAAAGCTCGGGGAATTTACAGATATTGAATGCGGATCATTTAAAAACGGGTGACTGTATGCAAAAAGTGACAACATATTGTTGATATACTCAATAATGGCTATATTTTGACTGCATTAAATCAGGAATGATGAAATGGTCTGGACGATTACTTTAAGACTATTTATAAAAATATTTTTTAAATGATACAACTGCAGAAAACAGAAAACTTATTCTGGAGAAAGATTCTTCTCCATACTGGCTATGTTTGAAATACTCAAAGGTGAAAAAAGAAAAGCATCGGTAACGGAAAATAATATGAAGCACAAATTTAATGATGCTGTTATATTAATTTATTTATCTCTTATTACACGTCGATTTTTTTGTGTGATTTCGAAAGTACGATGCTCGTAATGTACTTGATGAGGCTGGATAAATTCATAGATGGGTATGAAAGGTGGATGTAGGTAGGTTAAGTAACAGGAACTACCACGTGTAGGTCTCCCAGCTTCTTGTAGCTTTCTTATTTTCTTATGTTCTTATGACCCTGGTTTCCGGACCAGCCTCAGGTCCCCAAGTTTGGTGGGTAGAGGGGAAGATTTTAAGTAAAAAGGGTTGGAGCTGTTGTTGTGCAGTTTAATCTTATATTGTATATATCAAAAGTTACCTGTCGTCAAGTTGGCCAA
Source organism: Chionoecetes opilio (assembly GCA_016584305.1). NCBI lineage: Eukaryota > Metazoa > Arthropoda > Malacostraca > Decapoda > Majidae > Chionoecetes > Chionoecetes opilio. The sequence goes on along the minus strand of JACEEZ010019985.1, from coordinate 153,434 downwards.
GGAAGGAAATTCAATTTACAACGCCTTGCAAATCTCCTCGAACAAGGCTCTCTTCAAGGTCTTCTTGTGGGTATGCAGGGTGTCTCAGATTCCAGATGGTCTCTCTCTCCCTGACTTTTTCCACAAGCGTATGAGTTGCCTCAGAAGACCAAGAAAGTGTTCGGTCCATTTCTTCTTCCTTGTTGTTTAGGGCTGCGATGATCCGAAGGATGGGGGCAGGTCAAAGGTGGCTACGTTCAGGGCGAGGAGTGAAAGCCCGTCTACACAGCGCAGTGGCGGTAGAAACGTGTGCAGCAAGATGTGTTTGTTTACTTGAAGTTCCAAGGTCAAGTGAATGCGTAGCTTTGATTGTATTATCAATGTATCCATAAATATCAATCCCTGATCGTTGATCACCTCAGAAAAAATTTATTATCTAGGATTACTACGATGTATTATCCTTATTCTTGAATAAAGATACATAATTTTCTTAAATTGGCTTGCTGTCAATACTGTAGACCCCCAATTTTCTCTGCTGCCCAGCCCTGAGTCGCCCACGATAAATGGTTTGCGCCGTCCACGGCTGGGAGTGGATGGGTGGACAGTTTTCCAGCCATTGGAGGCCCAGCCCACGCAAAACCGCCCAGTCCACGGGTAACAGTGTCTAATGTGACCGCGCCTTAACACGCAACATCAGAGCTGCTCCTGTGAGCCTGTTTCTTTGATGGGCGAGGCAACTCGCCCAGTATATCTTCACAAACTCTTTGACGGTCGTGGAGGACACTTCGACGGAGTACTACTATATACGTACCTGGTCCGTACTGACGTCACGTGCATATTATCAATAGGTATTCTCCTCACGGTGAGATATTCCTTGGGATTATGATCGTTGTGATGGTGGTGGAAGCTTAGGCCTAAAGGTGACTTGGGATGGATAGCGTTTATGGAAAGACATCTGAAAACGACCTATATGTATACATACAAAATTAGACTGGAACGAATGATATACACGAGATTGACTCGAAATGTTTAGCTACTTGTGTAAAAAGTAGCAGATGGGGGGAATAATTGGCAGATAGGAGAAGTATACTGGTCAGAAAGTTGTACCAACCGTTAAAGGGAAGACAATATGTGTGCGAATGGATAATGTTACAAAGATATAGAGAGGGTCTAGAGTGGGATGTGATTAAATCGAAAAGTGAGGTATAATAGAGAAACATATGGAACTGAGTAGGCGTGGAGGAATAAGGTGAAACTGTAGAAAACCATGCAATTGTATAAAGAAAACTGCACCTTAGTATGTAATGTGGTATGAGAGAAGAAGCTTCGGTGGCAATAATTTATTCTATCGTAGATAACACTAAAGTCGCCAGGAAAATGTTTCTTTTCTCTTTACAGAAGTTTGGTGGCGTTCATACTTACATTTCTACATCCATGATTTCAGGAAAATTTAAAGGAGCTATCTGGAGAGCCTGTAATTTTTTTTTATGGGTAACACAAAGCCCGCTTAGTTGCCAGTCCCTATAAAGAAGACAGTAAGAGAATAAAATAAAAAAGAGGGGTAAGCCAATTTAGTTCGGGAGGTGTCTTGTTACTCTTCTTTTGAAAAGATGTAAGTCATAGGAAAATGGAAAAATAGAAACAGGAAGAGAGTTCCAGAGTTTACCAGTGAAAGGGATGAAAGTGTAAAGATACTGATTAACTCTTGCATTAGGAAGATGGACAGCATAGGGATGAGAATGAGTAGAAAGTCTTGTGCACCGAGGCCGCGGGAGGGGGGGAGGCATGCAGTTAGCAAGTTCAGAAGAGCAGTGAGCATGAAAATAACGGTAGAAGAGAGCAAGAGAAGCAACATTGCGGCGGTGATTTAAAGATTGAAGACAGTCAGTCAGAGGAGGGGAGTTGATGAGACAAAAAGCTTTTGATTCAACCCTGTTTAGGAGAGCTGTATGAGTGGATCCTCGTCAAACATGTGAGACATACTCCATACATGGGCGGATAAGGCCCCTGTAGAGAGCAAGCAATTGGGAGGGGGGAAAAAAGGACGCAGACGCCACAGGACACCTAACTTCCTAGAAGCTGTTTTAGCAAGAGATGAGATGTGAGATTTCCAGTTCAGATGTTTAGTAAAAGATAGTACTAGAATGTTCATTGTAGAAGAAGGAGACAGTTGAGTGTCATTGAAGAAGAGGGGATAGTTATCTGGAAGGTTTTGTCGAGTAGATAGGTGAAGAAATGGGGTTTTTGAGGCATTGAACAAAACAAGGTTTGCTTTGCCCCAATCAGAAATTATAGAAAGATCAGAAGTTAGGCGCTCGGTGGCATCTCTCCGTGAATCACTTAGTTCCTGATGAGTTGGACGTCTAATAAACGACGTTGAAAAATGCAGGGTAGAATCATCAGCGTAGGAGTGGATAGGGCTTTGAGTTAGACTTAGAAGATCATTAATGAATAATAGAAAGAGAGTGGGTGATAGGACAGAACCCTGGGGAACACCGCTATTGATAGATTTAGGAGAAGAACAATGTCCGTCTACAGTAGCTGCAATAGAACGGTTAAGGAACGGAAAGAAAGAACGGAAAGGAAACTTAAGATGAAGGTACAGAGAAAAGGATAGAAACCGAATGAGGGTAGTTTGGAAATTAAAGATTTGTGCCAGACTCTATCAAAAGCTTTCGATATGTCAAGGGCAACAGCACAGTTTCACCGAAACCCTAAAGGGGGATGACCAAGATTCAGTTAGGAAAGCTAGAAGATCGCCAGTATATCGCCCTTTGGAAACCGTATGAGATCAAAGAAATTGTGAGCGATAGATTTAAGAATTTCTTTTTAAGTAAGATTCAAAAACTTTAAAATGCAAAAAGTCAAAGCTATGGGACGGTATTTAAAGGGATTAAACGGTCACCTTTTTGGGAAACGGTGGATGTGAGAAAAATTCCCAGCAAAAAAGGAAAGGGGGAAGAGATAGACAAAGAGGAAAAAAAGTTGACCAGGCAAGGGCAAGCACAAAGCACAGTTTTGGGAAAAATAGGGGGGACTCCGTCAGGACCGTAAGCCTTCCGGGATCTAGGCCAAAAAAGGGCAAAGAAAACTCTTTCCCGAAGGATTTTAAGACGGGGAAAATATTTTAGAGGGGGAGGAGAAGGAGGAACAACCCTTTCATCAGCCAAGGGGAATTTTAGAAAAATGTTGAGCGAAGATTTCAGTTTTAGAAGTGGATAGACAGCTGTGGACCCTGGGTGAAGCTGGGGGGAAAGATGAAGAGAAAAATTGTTAGAGATTTTTTAGTAGATGCCAGAAGTCACGAGAGGAATTTTATTAGAAAGTTTTGACATTTTTTAGAATGAAAAGTTTTGGGTAAGTTGAAGTAAAAATTGGGTTGATACGGGGATAAATATAAAGGGCATGAGTTTTAGGAGAGGGTGTTACGGTACCGTTTTGAGCACCCTTTTATC
>JACEEZ010019985.1:52500-142500 GCA_016584305.1 Chionoecetes opilio | reverse complement strand
GGTGCAATTCTTGGACCAGAAAATAAACTATTTGCGCAATTCAAAGAGGCTTGGTCAGATATGGACAAAGAACTTCCAATACAAATACTGACCATCGAAGACCACTGGTTGCTACAAATTAGAAATGAAGTTGTCAATGACTTTACTGCTCTGCTTACAAAATAAGATTCAGCTGCTTTCCCTCGTGACGACTACCGTGAGTGCTGGGAGAATACGCTAATCATCTTGGGTGAAATTCCCCCGCGTGGTATCCACTTTCTTAAGCCAGGTGCCATGCATCAAGCCCGCTGGATGGCGAATAACATCTATGCTGGAAAGATGTACATGTTCTCCACGGCGATTCTGTATGATGAACGCATGGTAGCAAAATTGATGCGCATGAACAGGTTTCTGGCGCTTTTCTACACTGCAGCATGGATGAAAGCCAGCAATGGTGCGGATGCTCCAATTAATGATCTTCAGTTCATCCACGATATGATGGATTATCGCGAAGTTGACAAGGCAGTTGCAGACACTGTGATTGATAAACTTGGTCACCACGGGTGGTACCTCTCAGAGGAAGTCGTTCCGTTTGCAATGTTCAGGAAGAATGCGAAGATGACCAACAGCATGAAACAACAAATGGCTGCTCGGCTGTTGGAGACACCAGAACCAGACAACTTCCGCCTCGGCAATCCTCTCTTCCGAAAAGTTTCACCCGAATCCCCCCCTTCGCCATTACCAACACAACCCTGTTTCTCCCACCTTAATCTCTAGCCCCCCTTCCTTCTCCATCACCATGGCAACATCCACCCACGTGTGAGGCATGTTGCTACCTCTTGACGCTATATCGTGATACGTTCATGGCACCGTCATGGCATTGTCGTGGTTATCGTAGCTCTATCGTGACGACAAAATGACCGTTGATTTTCCATTCGTGACATTGTCTTATGCGGGGTTCACACTACACGTATTTGCTACGTGCGTCTTGTTAACGTGACGTCACCGTGACGTCACTTCCTGCTTGTGTGACCTTGAAAGACGTGCGTCTCGAGGTTCAAAGATTCGGAGCCGCCAATTCTTTTGGCGGGCTTTCTCCAGAATGCGTGAGCGGTGGTGCCACAATTTATAGAACATTATACGTAAATAAGTTTTGCAATATCAAAATAATGCTGTTTCCAAGGTCTGATTTGAAATATATTTATTATCAGTGATTCTGGAAGACAATATTAGTAATGGAAGACATACATGATGTGAAAATATTGTGCCCCGCTGCTTGAAGGCGGAACAGCGGCACCGCTGCTTGAATGTAAGCTCACACCACCCACTACCTCTTGTGTATTTTCCTGCGTTATTTGTCGTGTTCTCTAGTTCTAACCCTCTCACGTGCCCACTAGTAGCTACTATATACCATCCTTCCTACAGCATCACGCTACGCCACCAACACCCTCTACAGCCTACAGGCCGTGAATTAGGTAGTCATTATTAGTGACTTGAAAAATAGCGCCACGACTGCGATATGGCAACACCTGTGGCCCCCGCTATCTAGAATCCACTTGTAACTGTTGCAATAGCCTGTTGTCAGGGATTGTAGCGCTATATAGGTAGGACAGGGAGTGAAGGGGGATATAGTGAAGGGAGTAATAGGTGTGTCATGGGGTACAAAAGGGAGGAAGTAAGGAAAGCAAGGCGGTTTTATACTGCAATGTTTTCTGATAAGAGCGAGCGGGAGTGAGACGAGGTAGCGTCATCGTGACGTCACGGTGACGTCACGATAACAAGACGCACGTAGCAAAAACGTGAAGTGTGAACCGGGCATTACAGCTGTCATGACTCCATCGTGACCATCTTACGACCGTCATGACACATACTTACAGACAGCGTGACATAGCTGTGAGGCTATCGGTATTTTCACGATAGCGTCAATAATCAAATTGGTGGTGCTATCGTGGTTCGATTATGGAATGTGTGAATGGAGCTTTAAGCTCCTTTTTTCACATATATACATATTATATTATATGTATATAAATGATGTATTATGTATGTACATTATATACATATTATATTATATGTATATAAATAGAATGTATTTAAATACTCAAAGTATTTAATTACTGTATTTAAATACATGAAAACTAATGTATTTATAAATATATTTCTTAGTACACAAATGTATTTAAATACAAATATATTCAAATATTGCCCAGCTCTGGCTATATATCTATCTAAACTGTCTTTCCCAGGAACTCTTTGTCCAGAAATAAATGTTAAAAGGAAATTTAAATGAAATTATTGATATTTTTCCTTATCTAGAGGTTACCTAATACATACTAATTACTGATACAAAAAAAGAATTTGGCCTACGCCACATAAAACTTTAGTTTAGGGGGATCTATGCTGTACGGTAGTGGTTACAATTGTAAAAAAAGAGATGGCTGACGCCAGGGGCGGATTTATGGTATGCGGGCCCGCGGGGCCCTAGGCCGGTGGGAGTGCGGGGCCCTGAATGAAAGGTGGGGTAAAATTCTACAGTCCTTTCCCGCCCTTATTAGTGTTTCTCTTTTCTCCAGACCTTCACAGACCCCTTCATTCAGATACCTCTAAAACGTAATTATAAAGTGGGGGAGAGATGCCCCCTTCAACGCCCCCTCCCCCCTACATTACCCCCACCCTGGACCCCCAAAAATAAAATTTCTAACCTATCCTCACTACAACCTAACCAATAACCTCCTAACGAATCTGAGGGTGGAAAAGGACTACAATTTTACCAGGTTAGGTTAGGTTAGGTTAGTAATTTATTTTGTATCTTTTAATCTCTCCCCCACTTTATTATTACGTTTTAGAGGTATCTGAAGGGATTTGTGAAGGTCTGAATAAAATAAAACCACTATTAAGGGCGGGAAAGGACTCTAGAATTTTACCAAATGTGATTCAGATTTCATATTAGTGTAACTGAAACTTTTTCCACCCATATTTTATATTATGTTGGTACTAATTTGTGGCATATTATGTACATGCAATGCAACAGTGTTCGAGCAAATAAGAAATGTCCAGCATTCAGATTTTCATTGAAAGCATATTTTTTCCTTTGGGGTGCGGGGCCCTTGCGGGAGCGGGGCCTAGGCCATGATCTACTCGGTCCCGCTTTAATTCCGCCACTGGCTGACGCCACAGGAAACTTTATTTTAGGGGGGTCTATGTTGTACGGTAGGGGTTAAGGATTGTAAAAAAAAGAAATGGCCGACGCTATAGGAAACTTTATTTAGGGGGGTCGATGCTGTAGAGGTTAATAATTGTCTGAGAATGGACAAGTAAAAAAAAACNCTTTTTTCTTTTTCCCTCCTCTCTCTCTCTCTATCTTTCTCTCTCTATCTCTCCTCTCTTCTCTCTCTCTCTTCTCTTCCCTGGAAACGACGTTATAATATTGATATTAATATTTTTTCTCTCAACTAAAGTAACTTATTCATCTCATCTTGTGTGTGTGTGTGTGTGTGTGTGCGTTAAGCCGAGGGCGAGATACCAGTCCTCCCTCCCTCCCACGGAAGCATATATGATTGAGAGAGAGAGAGAGAGACAGAGAGAGAGAGAGAGAGAGAGAGAGAGAGAGAGAGAGAGAGAGAGAGAGAGAGAGAGGAGAGAGAGCAAAGAGAGAGAGAGAGAGAGAGAGAGAGAGAGAGAGAGAGATGAGAGAGAGAGAGAGGAGAGAGAGAGAGAGAGAGAGAGAGAGTGATGAGAGAGATGATGCAGAGAGAGAGAGAGAGAGAGAGAGAGAGAGAGAGAGAGAGAGAGAGAGGAGAGGAGAGAGAAGAGAGAGAGGGGAATGAGAGAGAGAGAGAGAGAGAGAGAGAGAGAGAGACGAGAGAGAGAGGGAGAGAGAGAGAGAGAGAGAGAGAGAGAGAGAGAGAGAGAGAGAGAGATTGTCTTATTGACAATAATCTTGATAGTTTAAAACTTTTATCTCTTAACATCAGAAGCATCCCCACTAACTTGGATACATTTATTGATAATCACCTTCTTAATATAATTAATCAGTTTCATTTTCTTTGCTTTTGTGAAACCAGGTTAACAAGTGACATTGAACATTTGTATAAGATTGAAGGGTTTAATTTATATACAAAAAATAGGAACCGTCATGGAGGAGGTGTTGCCATATATATTAATAACAAAATATCATGTAATATTCTAGAAAATATCAGTGTTAATAATGACTGTTTTGAATCTTTATTTGTTGAATGTCAACATGCAACTTCTTTTATTGTAGGACTAATTTATCGTAGGCCTAACTCTGACTTATATTTGTTTAATGATTTATTGGAGGAAATACTTGAGAAAATTAAATTAACAAAAGAAACATGTTACCTATTAGGAGATATCAATATTAATTTACTTCATTCGGAAAGTAACAGACAAATACAGGATTACACGGCTATTCTTCATGGTCATGGATTTTACTCGTGTATTAACTTGCCAACCAGAGTGGGGACTCAGGGTGCCTCACTCATTGATCACATCTGGTCAAATAATTTCAATGTAATTACTAAGTCTGGAATACTAGCTACTGATATAACTGACCATTTTGCACCTTTTATTATATGTACAGAAAAATTTAAAGACGATATGAAGAAAACCATTACTTGCAGAAACTTCAGGGATGTTGATGCTGAAGAATTATGTAAAACAACTGAGGGATTATTAAGGGAATGTCAGTATACTAATGAGGCTAATGAAGATTTTACACAATTGATTAATATAATAACACTAGCAACAGATAAACATATTCCATGGAAGACCATAACAATAACCAGAGAACGACAAATGAAGCCCTGGATTACACATGAATTATAATTGCTTATTAAAGACAGACACAAACTTTACAAAAAATTTACAAGAAGGCCACTCACCTATGGTAATGAATATAGGAATTTAAGGAATATGGTTAATGCTAGATTAGACTCTGCCAAGAAGACATACTACAAATCAAAACTTAGTACAGCCTTTGGTAATAGTAAAATGATGTGGAATACAATTAATGAACTTTTAAACTCTAAGCAGACTAAGAAAACGGACTTTGATAAGCTATTGGTAAACGGTGTGACTATATCACACCCAAATGCAGTGTGTGATGAAATTAATAAATATTTTACTTCCATTGGTCAACATTTGGATACAGCTCTATCTGTTCCAGAAGTATCCCCATCACAGTATTTGAGGGGTAACTTTCCCTGTATGAATCTGACCCCAACAACTCCAGAGGAAGTGATAAAAATCATCAAAGAACTGAAAGAGTCTAGTCCCGGTTACGACAATATTCATGCCAAGGTAATCAAACTTATTTCCCCTGCAATATCTACCATTCTATGTAAGCTGATCAATGAGTCGTTTCAGAGCGGCATATTCCCAAGCAACCTAAAAACTGCTAAAATCATCCCTATTCATAATGGTGGAGATAAACTACAGTCACATAACTACCGCCCAATATCACTATTATCTACTTTAAGTAAAATAATAGAAAGAGTGATGTATGAGAGACTAATACAATTCTTAGACACTAATAATATATTATCAAACTTCCAGTTTGGCTTCCGCAAAAATGTCTCACCACAAACAGCGATTGTTAAACTCATGAACTACTTGAACTGAACATGAACTATTTGATTGAAAATGAAAAAGGTAAATTCACAATGGCAGTATTCCTTGATTTAACAAAAGCCTTCGATACAATAAACCATTCTATATTACTTTAAAAACTTGAATTCTATGGTATAAGAAACAGGACACTGAATTGGTTTCGAAGTTATCTATCAGGGAGAAAACAGTTTACTGAAATTAACGGTGTAAAATCATCCAATGAACAGGTATCAATGGGAGTTCCTCAGGGCTCCACGCTCGGACCTCTTTTGTTTCTGTTATTTATCTATGACATCACCAGTTCTTCGTCACTATTGAATTTTATACTATTCGCTGATCGCTGATGACACAACTCTTTACCATTCTGAGCCTGATCTACACACCCTTGAGAATCTGGTTAATCAAGAACTAAATAATGTAGCTAATTGGTTATTAGCTAACAGACATTCAATTAATATTAACAAAACCCACTTTATTATATTTTCAGGGAATAAAAGTATTAGCACACCTCAGTAAAAATTGGAAGCTGTGATATTCAAAGATGTTCTTCAACAAAATTTTTAGGAATTATGATTGATGAAAAGTTATTATGGAAGGAGCATGTGAACTAAATTTATAGTAAAATTACGAGGTCGTTAGGAATTATATATAAAATTAAAAATAATCTGTTAAAAGAAACATTAATCATATTGTATTACAGCTTGATATATCCATACTTACAATATTGTAATCTTATTTGGGGTTCAGGTTTAAAAAACTATTACAGCGCTATTACTGCTACAAAAAGGGCATTAGGATGATTTCAGGGTAGGACGTTGGCATCACACAGACAACTTATTCGTTGAACATGGGTATTAAAAGTTCAGGATATTCATAAGCTAGAATTGTTAAAGTTTGTATATCTTCAGCTAAGAACTCCCACAGTCATTGATTTTGTTAGAGTATCTAATGTTCACCAATTTTAATTTAAGGAACAAATAACATGTTAAGACTCCACGACACGATCAGAAGCCAGAAGGAGATTCGTAACATACGCAGGCTTATCTCGAATGGAATATAACTGCGGAGTATCTCATGAATACAGACAACTGTGCTTCTTTTAAGATAAAAGCAAAAAAGTATCTTCTAAACGGATGTAACAATTCAGTTACTGTTTGATATCATGAGTAATATCTTTGCAATGAGTAATATGAGTTTAAATGGGAAGTATGTTTTGCTGCAGCCTTAGTAATATTTATATACATGTTTATGTATGTGTATATAAAAAAAAAATATATAAAAAAAAAAAACGAAAACAAACAACAACAACAGTGATAATGTATATTAAGTATGTGGTGTATATGTATATGTGTGTGTATGTATGTGTATGTGAATGTATGTATATGTATGTATATGTGTGTATTTGTATGCATATGTGTGTATGTGTATGTATGTATATGTGCATATGTATGTGTATTTGTATGTATACGTGCGCGTACGTGTATATGTGTTTGTATGTATATATTTGTATATGTGTTTGCGTGTATGGTTTGGGTTTGTGATTATGTGAATATGCGTATACGATACTTCTAACTCTTTATGAAAAACCAGATATGAGTTTACAGTATAAATAGGTACGTATGTATTATATTAGCTTATGTGCCCTAGGTAATTATTGAAATTTACGTAGATTATTTTTGGGAGCTCTTTAAAAATGTTTACATTAAAAGAGCTCTGCCTTGATATTTGTGATATGTTAATTTTCTTCGGGTTAAAGATGGGCAAATAAACAATTTTGACTTTGACTTTTGAGAGAGAGAGAGAGAGAGCCTGTCAGGTAAGCACCTGCTTATTTTTCAATCCATCCAATCCAAACCTCCATGCAGGTGGCCAATGATCACTAACCATCCTCACAAACACTTATGAATGTCTGTGGTCAGCGTCCCTCATACCACAAAAAATGTGACTTTTACATATTGGCAACATAGCACAGGCAGAGCTTGGGCACTAAATACATGAATTATTTAAATACTATAATACTAAATACATTGGAGAATGTATTTAGTATAATTTCTAAATACACAAATGTATAAAACGTATTTAAATACAATTGTATTTATAACTGCCCAGCTCGAGCACAGTCACTCACATCTACTGTCAAGAGGAACACAAACCTGTTTCTGGTTGTATGGAGGCAGTTTGTTTGGTTTTCCAGGTATAATTCTAATTCTGTTTCCTTGTGTACAGGTGCAAGGGAGTGGTTGACGGAGGTCAGTGTTATCGTAAACAAGTGGAGCCCCGTCCACGTCACTCCCAAGGATTTCACTGGATTCTGGGGACAAGGAAGTTGGCTCCGGGCCTGTGATCCTTATTCCGGCCAACCCCACCATCAAGTGACTGTGTTCGTGCCCAAACACTGTCGATGGTGGAGGCTGGACGTTTTTTCAAGGGGACGCACCAACGATTCAACGCCAGGCTTTTATCGTACCTGGATTGATTTACAGTTGGGCTTTGTGACCTGAAGGGGTGAATTTTGGTGGGCCTGACCTTATCAGTCCTGACCTCTACCACTCTCGCAATTGCGGATGCCCTTGGCAATTACGAGGGAGAAGAACGTTGCCCAAAGTAGGTTCTTCATGTTGTTCACAGAGACCAAGTACCGACCTGAGTGTTGGAAGGTGAACCCAGACCTACCCAATCCCACCGACATCCTCTTAGAAATGTTCCAATTCCACTGTCTTTTTGTTAAAGTCTGTTAAGCACTTCTCCTTTTGATCCTCCCATAATTATTCTTATCTCTATTTTGTCCTGTTCGGGTATCCACCTGTGGATCTACTCAAGTGGAAGTACTTCTGACATCATGTAAAAAACTAAGTGGAAGAATCTCTTCTGGGGCTTATTATTATGCTATCCCATGGAATAACTACCGTATCTTTCCTGTTAGAACAACCTTCTCCCATATACTGCTACATCTGACCTAAAAGTACCTGATATACTGTATACAAGCAGGGTTGTAGCACTGAGGAAACACAATGCAAGGAGCTAGGTGGCAATGCATGCACCTTTTGCTTCTCAGTGTGACAAAGGGATCTGTGGTGGGGAAATGCATTCAATAAGTGTGTTCATTTAGTTTGGGGCCCCATTTAAAATTTTACTTTCTCAAAAACGGATGCAAAAGATGTCAGTATAGTTTAGAAGAAAAGGATCAGTATCATCATAGATTAAGCCACTGCAAAATATAGCCTTGACAAAAAGACTCGGCACCCCAGGGAAAGCGGCGAGACAATGCGGCGAATTCTGTGGCATTGTATTCTGAGGGTAATGTGAGACATATATAATTATAAGCCTATAAGGTTTGGGGTGCCTGCATGACGTCCACGGCAGCCACGACGCATGGCCTGGGGTAGCAGAGTGCGTTAGTTGCTCGCAGACAGCCACCAAGGCTGATTCTGTGTATCCCTGCTGCGCGTGAGCTGCCTTCAATTACGTAGCTACAGCTGGGTTTATGGCTTTTCTGATTTAGTATAGCCTCTACCAGTCGAAACCATGCACACAAGATAGCCCAGATCATTGCTCTGAAGAAGGCAGGCCACAAAACCAAGGAAATAACCGAGTTGATTGGTCTAGCAATATCAGAGTGCGACGGAATGGTGGACCACAATCAAGCCCTCACAGAAGTCTTTCCACGAGTGGCCAGAGCTTTTCCTTGGCACAGATGGCAACCACTATTTTCTCTCGATGAGTCGCATTGTGTTTGCTAGACCAACCCAAGGAAGGAGGGCCCCTTCATCAATCCTGGCAAGGAGTCACAACTTATTTTGCAGGTAGTAGTTTACTTATCACTTTACTTTAAAAGTGTATGCCCTTCCAGTTCTTTGAAGCCTTGGCTGCAGAAGCAGACATAGTGAAGCCAAGGTGTTTGTGTACCAAGTCACACAAACACCGAACAACTGCAAAACTAACTTTTTTCAAATGTTTTTTTTTTAAAATTTGAAATGATTTTAATTATGAATATTTGCTAGCCATTACTACTTATCCATAATTCCGACTTATGGATGTTTTACTGTGTGTTATATATATATATATATATATATATATATTTATATAATTTATATATATAATATATATATATATATATATTATATTATAATATATATTTATTATATATATATATATATATATATAGATATATAATATACATATATATATATATATAGTATATATATATATTATATATATATTATATATATATATATAATATATATATATATATATATATGTATATATATATATAAAAATATATATATATATATATAATATATATATATATATTATAATATATATATATATATATAAAGCTTTCATTTGATCACAATGTCACTTTAGCACACATATCACATAATCTAAATAACAAAGTTATTGTGTATGTATTATCTCCGGCATGTGATGGCAGGTACACTGGCGACGCAGGGGATGCCATGCAACACCACCATAATGCCAGCTTCACTACCCATGATCAGGACAACGACACTCGGGATAGATACAACTGTGCCGAAAGGTGAGTATTGTCAACTCCAAAGTGTGCAGGTTTAGTAGTCAGATCTCTCAGTTTTGAAGTGACTTCCATATCTGTTGCCACATATCAATACAAACGTCTTGCTCACATGTCTGGTCAAGCATTGCATAATGTGAAGAGCACTGATGGACTGTGTCCATTAGAATTATAAAAGCTTGTTGTTACCAAATCTGCTGCCAAATTTAAATTTGCAAGTTTAAAAAAAAAAATGAAAAGTATGGTTAGCTAAATCTTCAGTAAAGGACACGTATGTATCTTACATATAAGATATTTTCTAGTTTCTACAAACTTGAGGAGGTAAATGAATTTAAACAACTTGGCTTCTATACTCGTGCCAGTATTGTATGGGAGCACGGAAGGAGAGATAGAGAGGCCCCTACAAGGAAGAAAAGTAGTGGGATCTTTGAATCACACCATGAAAGAAAGGGCAGTGAGAAATCAAATACAGAAGGCACTAGAGAGCTTAATAGTCCTGACAGTGACATCAAGTGAGACTTGGACATGGAATAAATGCCAGAGATCTAAGATTCAAGCAGTGGAAATGAGTTACCTAGAGGTTGGATGTAGTGTGAGCCGAATGGATGGTGAGAGTATGAGAATGAATATGAAAGTTGTGGTATGAGCAGTAAGAAAGAGGGAGTGAATGGTGGAGTGGTGGAAATGGTGAAACGCAGCACTCAGAAATGGTTTGGACACCTGGAGAGGAAGGATGAGAGAGGAATGACAAGAAGGATATCTTAGAGGAAAAACGATGCTGGAAGTATGAGAGGACGACCTTATGTCAAGGCCCCGTCACACGATGCCTTTTTTCCCCCGGGGACAGCCACGGGCCGTTCTGCAAAATATCAAATCCTTGCCCCGCGCGTCACTATACACAGGATTCGTCAGTGGCTCGTCACCCCGAACACTGTTGGTTAAATATCGGGCCTCACAACGCCCCCGCCGCCAAGCATCTGTCATTAAGTCTTAAATGATTAAGCTCCAGTGGCATCGTGAGGATGCTTGCCACTTACATCACCTTTGTAGGGAAAATGTGGGCAATATAATTATGTAGTATAAGAAAAATATGAAAAATTGTTTGTAATTTAAGAAATATCGCAAAAAATTTTTTTTAGTGTATAAACATGTTTCTCACATTGTTGTCTTCATCTCGCTGCAATTTGTCAAGTATTGCTCCCATAACATTTTTGATCACATGTTCAAAATTATCAAACTTTTCTGGTTCTGATGGTATAAGATCATTAGCAATACAAACATATATAGATGGTAAAAATAGAGTGGTGAGCAATTAGGGCGGCGGCGCTGCTTATAGCCCTATTGATGACGCTATTTATTTAGTTAACGAAAACAATTTCATGGTGCTAATTCATTGATCAGAAAACGATATATATCAATGGAAAGCTAATACCAATCCGCTTCTTTTGATAATTCCATTCTAAAAGCCGTCTCACAACATTTTAAATGGTGTAGAGTTTAACTGAAAAATACAACTGCATTTACTGTTCATGCATATTTATTCAATCTGATAATGGCACTTATTTAGTGTGTTTAACGGTGTTTTATGTGATAATGCACACAACCCTCGTTTTCCCGGACCTCCATTCCCGGATATCGGATTTTCCGGACAAAATTCGAGGTCCGGGGATATGTCAGAGTTCCGGACAAATGCCTGGTCCAGTCCGTAAATCGACAAAAGTTGTCCGGCAGTCCGAGCGTCTCCTGTCACCCCTGGTCAGTGTCCGCAACTCCCGCCAGGTGGCAGGATGGTCAGCGGTCCTATTGTTTACATTTGGGCACAAGACAAATCACAGTTCACCTGCACCGCCTCCGTCAGTCCCATGACCCTTACTGCCCCTGGTGCAGGAACGTCTCTGAGAGTATTGAACACTTTCTGCTGCAGTGTCCGCGCTTCCACTTCCACCCTGTAGTGCTACGCTCTCAACTCCTCACCCTGAATGTCGCCCACCTGTGACCTGCCCACCTTGCGGCGGCGGCTGGCGTCTAAACCCCTGCCGGGCAACACGCTGTCATCTGCCTCACCTGTGCCTTCCTGAGGAAGACAGGTCAACTACAGCGCCTGTGATAGCATCATAGGACATCACCAGGGCTCAAAGTGTTCCCCAAGGGATTCTCGCAGCCCTAAAAACAACAACAAAGTGACGTAAAAGTCCGCGGCGGGGTAGTTGATATTGGCGGTTGCCGGACAGTAAATACTAGAGTAGGATAAACGTCCGGGGGTGGGTAATGGCCTCGGACTTTTGCGATTCCCGGACGTTTGCGGTTTCCGGACCAGTGCTCCCCCCTATTAGTCCGGGAAAACGAGGTTTGTGTGTATTACAGAACAAACATTTCCGAAGATAACAGTATATCCATCATGTACAGGACAGAATATTGATAAACGTATTTGGTAGAGGACAAATTACTCTGGAAAGTAAACTTATTCCCCCGAGTATCCTGGGGGCCTTGACACGACGCGCGCCTTAATTGTGTCTCCATGTGACCGCATCACGCGCTTTGAGGCACGCCGGGCCGCCCCTCGCCGGGCCGCCCCGGGTGAAAAGAGGCATCGTGTGACGGACCGTAGACGGGCAGCTAAAAGGGGCTTGGAGTATACGAGTGAAACATGTTATAATGAGTGAGAGGACTGAATAATGGGAGCATTGACATGTGGAAATAGAGACTTCTGCCTATGGCCACCTTCCTTGAGGGAGTTTCAAATAGCAGGCATCCGTGTAAACTAGACAACACAATAAAGAGGTGCATGTGTCTAAAATGAGCTTTGCATTCATGCTTACCAGGTATCGTGGAGCTTGGTGGTATGCAAGCTGCCACGACTCCACCCTGAATGGCTACCAGCATCAGGGCAATCATTCAAGCTTCGCTGATGGCATCAATTGGAACCAATGGCGCGGCTACAATTACTCCCTGAGGCGAACCTCCATGATGATCCGGCCGGCCTTCTGATACTCCAGCCAATCCTCCTCCAATACTCCATGCCAAAAAATTTTGAGTGCCAAAAATTATGAATCCTTGCATAGTGTTTCCTCAGTGCTACACCCTGCCTTGTTACAGTATATCAGGTACTTTTAGGTCAGATGTAGCAGTATATGGAGAGAAGGTTGTCTAACAAGGAAAGAGTACGGTAATAGTAATACCTAGTATATTTTATTTAATATGGTCAACATGGCCAGTGGTTACGTGCTGTTATGTAGTGAGGATAATAAGAGTAATCTGTACACATGTTGAACAGTGAGTGCACCAATCTGCTGCCCCGTAGAAAAGGGGGGGAAGGCAGGGGGCGTGGTTCTCCTTAGTGCATTTTGACCATATTAAATAAAATAGACTATAAATAAATCAACTTTAACCCCTTCACGCCCAGAGATTTCCTTGGCTATATAAAATTGTCTGTTGTTAACCATAAAATTACGAAAAGTGACGAAATATACCAAATTAACTAGTCAACAAGGATACTAAACAGATCATATCCATAAAATATGGCTCATATTCACTAAAAATGGTCTAATGGTAGCCAAATTACAATGGAAATTACGTTATGGGCCTCAAGGGGTTAAATAGCACAGAGATAACAGTGAAAAATTCCCCACCTGGATCTGTCACGGCCGTCATGGGATAGCCGGCCCGGGAATAGTCCGGCCTCGGGTTCCAGGAGAGGGAGTTGCAGGGAGGGAAGTGCCAGGCCTAGAGGAGGGCCGCCATGAGCCCGGCGCCGGCACTCACCTCCCCCACACAGCTGACCCAGCCTGGCACCGGGGGAATGGCACCCACTGCAACAAAGAGGACCACTTACTACACATACAGTCTTCCGGACCTTTCTCCCTTTTGTGTAACTTCCAAATATTTGTGTGTTTAGTGTATTTCAGTTTAGTTTTTTTGTGTAACTTCCAAATATTTGTGTGTTTAGTGAATTTCAGTATAATTTTTTTTTGTAACGGCAGGAAATGAAATATTAAAGAGGGAAGAAAAGGAGAGTTTTTCTTTGCCCTTTGTTTACATACCCTTATTGTGGCGCGAGCTGGCAACTCAGTGGCGATCCACCTCCCAGGGCTGTAATGTGGGGGCTTGTGCTAGGCATACTGTATGCCTACATCACCGTGCGCCTCCGTGTGTACCTGTGCGCGTTGCCTTACTCTCCCCGCTCATTTTTTAATGGTCCCATAATTCCCTACTTTGTTTTATAGACTTGAAAAAACAAAGACTAGGTGTTAGAGGGGGTTCAGCGAAAAGGCAGGCACTGCTCGGGGATTGAACCCGAGACCTTTCACTTGCCGGGCGGACGTGCTACCGTTACACTACGGTCGCCTCCCGGTGACAACCCACACACTAGGGAATTAGTGGAGCCATTAAAAAATGAGCAGGGAGAGATTGTAGGCACGGCTGAGGATATGTGTAAAATTTTAAATGATTATTTCTTAAGTGTTTTTGCTCAGGAGGAGAAAACAGACGGTACCTGATAGAGAACAGATGTTTAGAGGAGAGGAGGATGAGAAACTCAAAGATTTTGTGATAACTAGGGAAATGGTAGAAGGTATAGACAGAATGAAGAATTTTAAGTCACCAGGACCAGATGAAGTTTATCCCAGATTATTAAAAGAATGCAAAGAGGTTGTTAGTGAGGCGTTAGTGCATATTTTTAGGAAATCGGTTGATACAGGGGAAGTGCCGTATGGCCTTGTGTGTGGCCACAGGTGATTCACCGAGAAGCATGCCTAAGATCTACTTTTACTCTTAGAGTTTAAGTATAACGTTCATCGTAGATCTCAGGGCAGGAGTTAGTGGACCTATTCTAGGGTTCAAAAGACTACGAGATCAAAAGGTCAAAAAATAACTGGGAAGTCATTTGGAATGCATTTTTTCACCAAGACTGTATTAATTTTTATCTCAGTTTCTCCTTACTGTCCCAAGGACCATTCATCACAAGCCTGACAGCAAATGTCCTGCTTGGCGAGGCTAATGGAAAAGTCACGCATCAGAGCCTAATTAGCATGCCACTTCAACTTTTTGAGATCACTGAGGAATGGCATTTAGCGCCAAAAGGACCCCAAAGGGACTATCCATCATTCATGACTCCCAAATGACTTCCCAGTTATTTCTTGACGCTTTGATCTCGTAGTCTTTTGAACCCTCGAATGGGTCCACTAACTCCTGCCTTGAGGTCTACGATGAATGTTATACTTCAACTCTTAGAGTAAGAGTAGACCTTAGGCATGCTTCTCGGTGAATCACCTGTGCCACACACTCTAAGCCGGTGCCAAGAGTCAGGCACAATGGGAGCTTCATACATCATGTAAGTTGATAGTGTTTCCTGCATCTTTCCCTGGTGGAGGGCAGTGATGGCCGTGTATTCTTCAAGTTGTGTTCAGCCGGGAATCAGGACAAAGTCATGACAAGCTGTAGGACTTGCGTGCCTCTCAAGACCCGGGGTTGGCTGATCAGCACCAGTGAGGCTCAGACCTGCGTGCCTCTCAAGACCCGGGGTTGGCAGATCAGCACCAGTGAGGCTCAGACCTGCGTGCCTCTCAAGACCCGGGGTTGGCTGATCAGCAGCAGTGAGGCTCAGTCCTGCGTGCCTCTCAAGACCCGGGGGTTGGCTGACCAGCAGCAGTGAGGCTCAGTCCTGCGTGCCTCTCAAGACACGGGGGTTGGCTGATCAGCAGCAGTGAGGCTCAGTCCTGCGTGCCTCTCAAGACCCGGGGGTTGGCTGATCAGCAGCAGTGAGGCTCAGTCCTGCGTGCCTCTCAAGACCCGGGGGTTGGCTGATCAGCAGCAGTGAGGCTCAGTTCTGCGTGCCTCTCAAGACCCGGGGGTTGGCTGATCAGCAGCAGTGAGGCTCAGACCTGCGTGCCTCTCAAGACCCGGGGGTTGGCTGATCAGCAGCAGTGAGGCTCAGACCTGCGTGCCTCTCAAGACCCGGGGTTGGCTGATCAGCAGCAGTGAGGCTCAGACCTGTGTGCCTCTCAAGACCCGGGGTTGGCTGACCAGCAGCAGTGAGGCTCAGACCTGCGTGCCTCTCAAGACCCGGGGTTGGCTTACCAGCAGCAGTGAGGCTCAGACCTGCGTGCCTCTCAAGACCCGGGGTTGGCTGACCAGCAGCAGTGAGGCTCAGACCTGAGTGCCTCTCAAGACCCGGGGGGGTTTGGTTTTGACCAGCAGCAGTAAAGGGTCAGACCTGCGAAACCTTTTCAAGCCCGGGGGGTTTGGCTGCCCAGCAGCAGTGAGGCTCAAAACCTGCGTGCCTCTAAAGGGACCCGGGGGGTTTTTTTGCCCCAGCACCCAGTGAGGCTCAGGACCTGCGGCCTTTTCAAAAACCCCGGGTTTGGGGCTGATCAGCAGAAATTTTGAGGCCAGGACCGGGCGTGCCTCTAAAGGGGCCCCCCGGGGGGGGGGCGCCCAGAAAGGCAGGGGAGGCTGCCCTTTTCCCCGGTCCCCTCTAAAAAACCCGGGGTTTGCTGACCAGCATTTAGGGGAAGGGGTTTTCAGACCTGGCTTTTGCCTCCCCAAGACCGGGGTTGGCGGCCCTTTTTTTCGGGTTCCTTTACTATCCCCTATTTAAATTTTCAATCCAAAGTGGCTTTTGGCGTAATGGGCCAATGACATCACTTTCTCTCTTTCCCCACGGCCTTAAACCCTTTCAAAATTTTCTACCTTTGGGGCCCTCAAATTCAAGGGCACTCTCTTACAAATTTATCTTGCTGTATATCTCTCCCCAAACTCCCTGGTAGCAAAATTTCCCCTTTCGACAAATTTAAAACCATCAAAAAAGTGGAGCACACTCATCCTTTTTCCCCTTTTAAAGCAAAAAATTTTCCATTCGGGGGGACTTAAAAGTTCAAAAACCAGCTTTGGCTATCCCTTCTTTCATTGCCCAAACCGGGAACAAGCCTACAACTTTTCTATCCCCCAAGGACCTAGGCAGCTGGTCCCAAGCCCCCCTACCCGGGTATTCCTGCCCCGCCTTGGAGCCCAACGCCCAAACCATTCTAGATCTTTTCCAAAAAACTACTAACCCTTTTCCCTGTTATTCTGTAAAACCAAATTCTTTTTCCCTTTGGGGTTTCTCCGATCACAATCTTTTTTCTGAAACCCCTGCCTTTTCGCCCGGTCCCCGCTGGGGAAACCCACCTAAGCGGAGGTGCTTCTGGCACTTAAATCAGCAAAAGGGGAAGACCAAGGGCAGTACAAACTCGGTTTTTCCTGAAATAAATTACTGCTTCCATGTCAAAAAAACCCACTTTTGGGG
The DNA here is from genome assembly GCA_016584305.1 of Chionoecetes opilio. Taxonomy (NCBI): domain Eukaryota; kingdom Metazoa; phylum Arthropoda; class Malacostraca; order Decapoda; family Majidae; genus Chionoecetes; species Chionoecetes opilio. The sequence goes on along the minus strand of JACEEZ010019985.1, from coordinate 125,080 downwards.
CGGGAGCGCTTTAGCTGGGGTTTCATAGTCTTTTGGGGGCATGGGGGGCGTACTTTCCCCAACACACTTTCTCTAACCCTTTAAAGCCCGCCCAACCTTGGTTTTAACTCTGCTTGTTCTCGGCTGTGGGAGATAGAGAGGTGGCTCAAAAAAGGGTTTAACCGAAAACATTCCATCTCCTGAAACTCAGCCCTATATATTTCTGCCCCGTAATCAGCCAAAATCTTTATTTTAAACCCTTACCAAAAACTTTTTAATTTATAAAAAAGGTCAAAATCTTTCGAATCAAATTCACTCGTGATTCTGGCTTTCAAAAGCTAATAACATTCCTAAAAAATTTTTTTCTTCATTTTTCCCTCTTAGGCTTAAACCCCAGATGGCCCCACAGTGCCCTAATCTACTTCAAAAAGCTAAAAACTCTTGTTTAAAAACTTTTTCCCCAAAAAATTTCCATTTCGGGGGTGATGAAGGGAATTTTTCCCTCCTTCCCCTCCACCCCCCTGACTTTTTATTATGCCTGTAAATTAAGCCCCTTTCGGAATGTTTGTTTTTTTCCCCCCCTTTTGGCCTGGGTTTCCCCCGGAAGGTTTACGGTCCTGACGGAAGTCCCCTTTTAATTGGGTTCTAAAAAAACTGGGCTTTCTTTTCCCTTTGCACCTTTTTTTCGGGGTAAAAATTTTTCCGGGTTTTGGGCTATCATTTTAAACCCTTTCCTTTTTGCTGGAAGTTTGGGTCCATAAAAACCTGTTCCTAAGAAGGGTGACCGTTTAAATCCTTAAAAATCCGGGGGTCTATAGTTGGGACTTCCTGCCCTTTCAAAATTTTTGGAATCAAGAATTTAATAAGAAAAATTTTTAAGCATCTATTTTTGCTCAAAATTTTTCTTTTCTGATCGGGGGGGTTAGGGTTTCCCGGGAAAAAGGGCGATTCCGGGCCCCGACTTCTGGGTTTTCCAAACTGAATTGGTAAATCCTTTTTTAAAGGGGTTTCGGTAAAAATTTTTTGATGTTCCCCTTGACAAACCCAAAAGTTTTGATAGGGGTTAAGGCACAAATTTTTAAATTTTCCCAAAATTCCCCTCTAGGGTTTTTACCCCTTCTCCTGTATTTTTCATTTTAAGTTTTTTTTTAAAAACCCGTTCTTTTGGCAGTACTGTAGAGGGAAACATTGTTCTTCCCCCAAAAAATTCTTTTAATAAGGGGTTTGTTCATCAGGGTTCTGTTTTTAATCCCCAAACTTTTCTTTCTATTTTTTATTAAATGATTTCTAAGTCTAAACTAAAAGGGCCCCTTTTCCATCCTGCGCTGTGTTTTCTACCCTGAATTTTTCAACGTCGTTTATTGGGGACGTCCAAATCAAGGGGAACCCCTAATTTTGATTCAGGGGAAGATGCCACCGAGCGCCTAACTTCGATCTTTTTTATAATTTCTGATTGGGGAAAAACCCAAACCTTTTTTTGTTCAATGCCTCAAAAACCCCAAAATTTTCTTCACCTATCTACCGAAAAAAACCCTACCGGGATAACTTAACCCCCTCTTCTTTGGGGGAAAACTCAAACTTTTCTCCTTTTTCAAACCAATAAAACATTTTTAGGACTATCCTTTACTAAAAATTCCCTGAAGGGGAAAAATCTCGCATCTCTTTCTCTGAAAAAACAGTTTCTAAGAATTTAAAGGTGTTTGGGGGGCTTTCTGCGCCTTTTTTTTTTGCCCCCTCCCAAGCTTGCCTTTTACAGGGGCCATCCGCCCATGCAAGGGGAGTATGTCTCACATTTTTTGGGGGGGAAACCAAAAAATTACAAGCTCCCAAAACCAGGGGTTGGAGTCAAAAGCTTTTCGTCTCATCAACTCCTCCCCTTTAAATCTGACGTTTTAAATTTCTTTAAATCACCCCCGCAAGTTGCTTTTTCCTGCTCTTTTTTTACCGTTATTTTTATGCTCCCCTGCTCTTGGGGAACTTTTTTAAACTGCATGCCTCCCCCCCCTCGGGGGCCCTCGCTGCAAAAAGACTTTCTACTCTTTCCCCAAAACCCCCTTTTCCCCGGGGCCCAAATCTTCCTAATGCAAGAGTTAACCCCCAGTGTCTTACTCTTTTCCACCCCTTTAAATGGAAACTCGGGGAACTTTTTTCCGGGGTTTTTCCTATTTTTTTTCCATTTTTCCCCATGATTAAGTTTTCAAAAGAGGAGGAACAAGACACCCCCCGGGGAACAAAAATTGATCACCCCTTTTTTTATTTTTATTTTCTTAATTTTTTCTTTTTTAGGGACTTTGGGAACTAAGCGGGCTTTGTGTTTTCCCATTTTTGTTTGTAACCCCTTGGGCCAGTTTTTGGGGAAAGTAAAAAAAAAAAAAAAAAAAAAAAAAAAAATTTCTTATAAAATAATTTAAAATACTTTTATTTAAATACAATTTAAAAAACCAAGTATTATTTAAAAACATTTCTAAAAAACACAAAAAGTATTTAAATGCGGGGATTTAAATACTGCCCAGCTTTCCCCTATTTTTAAAACCCTAGTTGGGGTTAAAAAATGGGGCGAAGGAAAGGTTATGCGACACTTGTAATTTTTTGTTACTAGAGTGTGTAGTTATGTTTAAAGTGAAGATTTAAATTTGGGGCAAAGTTTCCCGACACCCTTTCCCGGTTATTGGGGGCACTTTAATACTGGTTTTAAAGATGGCATGCTACTGGGAAGGGGCGCGGTTTGGGGTTTGGAAAGAGGGGCTGGGAAAGGAAAACAAAAATAAGGTCCTGATATGATCTTTTTAGTAAAATTTGGGAAAGGGTTTAAAGGGTCCCGCCCACAAACTTGTTCCCCCAACCAGTGCTTTGGATAGCAAAAAATTTGTGTTGGGATGACTTTTAGAATGACGCCCAATATCAATTTAAAAACAGTTTTAGGCTTTAGAATGCTACAACTAGGGGAGGCTAAAACACACAAACTTTACGCTCAACTTTTTCTTTTTCTTTTCCTCTTTCTCTTTTTCTTTTTTCTCTTTCTCTCTCTCTCTTTTTGAGGGTCAAAGCCCCTTTCCAAAAACCCTTTGCGACACGATCCAGGAAAAGGAAATTTATACCCAGGGTGAATAGACATAAGTTTTTTAAATAGAAATTAAAAAATTGTCGACTATTTTTGGTTTTCCCCGCCTTGAAAACCCCCTGCGCATAAAAATGGGGAATCCAGTTTTGATAGTTTAATTTTTTTAGAATTTTCAAAAATATTTAAAACCCTGTTTTAATTTTTTTCTATGAAATTTTTTTCTTTTAGGTTAGGAATTTTTTTATAAAAACACAAAAATTATCCCTATTTACAAAGGCAAAGGGGGGGGTTTTTAAAGTTTAAAGGGTTATATGGCTTCCCTAATTTTTTTCTTTCAAGGGAAAGGGTGTATTTCCAGATTTCTATTAAACCCCAACCTTAAAAAACTCCCCCAGACCCAGGGTTTTTGCTAGGGCAATCTTGCGTTCCGGGGGCCTCTGTTTATCACTTAAATCTAATAGCTGGGGCCTTTTCAAAAATTACCATTAAAATAGCCCAATTTTATTAGTATTTTTTTCTTTTGGCCCATTTACTTAATTTTTTCTCATTAATTATTTTCCCAAATTAAAATTAGTTTAACATTGTATCCCAAAAATTTAAACAACCTTTAAAAATAACCAAAATATTAACCAAATTTTCAACCCATTAAACCACCCCAAAATTTTTATCACATATTTCTAAAATACTAAATGTAAAACTGGATGTAAAAATTTTTTTTGGTGGGAATTTCCGGGTTTTATTTTGTTTAAAAATTTACAGGGGGTGTCCCGTTTGGGGGGCCCCGGGGATGGGGGAAGCAGACAACACCCCTGGAAAGGAAAAAATTTTAAAGAAGCTTCAAAATACACATTGGGCGGGGAGGGAAAAAAAAGACCCCGGGTCGTGGGGAAACAGGGTCATTTACATCACACATGTATGTATGCAGGGAACCCCTGGGACGTGTGCAGCTTATTTTATTTTTGTTTTAATTTATTTTATATATTTTAGCCTTTTTGCAACTTTGGAGGCATTTTATTTCATTTGAAGGGGCCCCAAAATGGTTTGGGCCTTTAGGAAAATCTATTTGAGGGTCAGGGTGGTTGAAATCTCCCCCTTTTCCCGTGACGCCCGGGGAAGGAATTTAAAAATGACTTTAAGGGTGAGGGTTTTTAAAAGTTTAGGGAAAGAAAATTATTGTGAAGGGGTGCCAGAAGAAAAAGGGGGTGTGCTTGGAAAGCATTTTGGTTTTAGGATTGGTAAAAAAAAATTGGGACGGCCGAAGGCGTTTTTGGGGCCCGGGAAATTAAAAATTTTGGCAGAAATTTAATTTTCAAAGTAAAATTTTTGGAAAAGGACCAAATTTAAATTATTTCCCCAAAAATTTTTAAGATTTTTTGAGCATAATTTAAAGGGTTTAAAAAAAAAATATAGTTTTTTTATAAGGTTGTTAAATATTTTTTTTTATCAGTAAGCGTTTGCAACAAAAAGGTAAAGCAAATATAAAAAGGGGGGATACGCTTTAATGTGCTTTGGGGCCCCGGGGGTTTCCCCTCCGTGCATTAGCCTTTGAGCCTGTGGTGGTTGAGAGCCATTACCCGGGAAAACCCCGGGCTAGTTTTGAAAATCGGGTTAAACCCCAAATTTTCCCCATTTTATCGAAAACCAAACCCCCAAAGGAAAGGAATGGGAAAAGCTGGATGGGTGGCCGCCCCACTTGCACCCGGGCCCGGATTCGAACCCGCAGGGCCCGAGATTCGTTTGCCCAAAACCAATTTCACTGGGGGGCGACCCAAAAACTCTTTCTGGGAAAAACCCAAAAAAAAGGGGATTGAACTTTGGGCCGGGCGTAACTTTTTAGAGCCCCTGTGGCCCCCTCCCTTTTAAACTAAAGAAATAATGGGGATTTTAAAGATTGAATGTTGGGGAAATAAAGAATATATGTAAAAAAGGCAGAAAATTTTATTGCTTGAAAACCCGGTAAGTAAAGGGGGGCTTTGGGGAAAAGGGAAAGACATTTAAGGGGGAGGAAAAACGGGGGAAAATAAAACTAGGAAAAGTATTTAAAAAAACTTGAGAAAAATAGGCAAGTATGCTTTTGGGAAACCTGGGGGATCCTCCTGAATTAAAATTATAATGAAAAAGATGGGGCAAATAATTTCCCCTATCCCAAAAATTTGCCTTACATATTGCAGGAAAACATTGGGCAGAACACAAGGGTTTCAAAAAACGGGTCCTTTTTAATGTTGATATTAAATTTTTTTTTCCCCCGGGTGCCCGAGGGTTCCCCGAGGGGCCTGAGGCACGGGGACCTGAAAAATTTGGGAAGCCTAACAGGCTGGGAGACCCCCGAAAATTTTGGGAAGACACAAAGGGGGGCTGGGAGGACCTGAACATAGGGGGGAACTACAAGGGGGCGGGGACCCGAAACATTTTGGGAAGCTAAAAGAGGCCTTGGGGAGAATTTAACACAGGGAAGCTAAAAAGAGGCTGGGAAAACCTGAACCTAGGGAAACTACAAGGGGGTGGGAGAAATTTAACATAGGGAAAAACTACAAGGAAGGGGGGGGAGAAACCCGAACCCAAAGGGGAAACTAAAAAAAGCGGGTGGGAGACTGAAAAAATAGGGGAAACTACAAGAAAGGCCCGGGAGAAATTTAAAACCCCTTTGGGAAAGTACAAGGGGGGTGGGAGACCCGGAAAAAATAGGGGAAACTTACAAGAGGCTGGGGGGACCCCCGAAAACAGGGGGGGGTACCCCAAAAGGCTGGGAGGGGCCTTTTTAAACATAAGGAAAACTTTAAAAAAGGGACCCCGGGGCCTGAACATGGGAAGCTACAAGAGGCTGGGGGGACCTGAAAAAATAGGGGAAACCTACAAGAGGGGTTTGGGAGACCCGAACATTTGGAAAAATACAAGAGGCTTTTAAAAACCCGAACAATAGGGAAAACTACAAGAGGCTGGGAGGGCCGGAAAACCCAAAAAAAGCCACCCCGAGGCCCGGGAGACCGAACAAAACGGGGGAAACTACAAAAAGGGGGGGGAGACCCGAAAAAAATAGGGAAGTACAAGGGTTTTGGGGGGATGAACATAGGGAAAACTTTCAAGAAAACCCGGGGGGACCTGAAAAACAGGGAAAACTACAATGAGGGCTGGGAGAACCCGAAACTAAGGAAGCTACAAAAAGGCCTTTGGGAGACCCCCGAAAAATAGGGAAGCTACAAAGAGGTGGGGGGACCCCGAAAAAATAGGGAAGCTACCAAAAAAGGGGGGTGGGGGGAAACCGAAAACAAATGGGGGGGGGGGGAAACTTTCCAAAATCGGGGGGAGGGCCTGAACATAAGGAAGTTTCAAGAGGGGGGGGACCTGAACCTAAAGAAGCTAACAAAAAGGCCCGGGAAAACCGAACCCCAAAGGGAAGAAAAAGAGGTGGGAGACCTGGAAAATAAGGGGAAACTTTCAAGGAGGCTTTGGGGGGACCGGGAAAATAGGGAAGCTACAAAGGGCGGGGGGACCCACACGGGTAGTTCCTGAGGCACAAACCCCCCCCCCCCCCCCCCACCAGGGACACAGGTATACTAGGGCCTTTTGTTTTCGATTTTTTTAAAAGGGGCCCCAAACCCTTTTTTCAGGATATATTTTCCTGGACTTAAAAAAATGGAGAAAAAAGCTCTTTAGGTTCAAGATTTTTTGCCATAAATTTCTAAGGGGTAAAAAAATATTAGAAGGGGGAAAATAAGGATGAAAAAAAAGTTTGGGATATTAAAAAGAAGTTGATTTTTTATTTTGGGTAGAAAAAAAGTGTTGAGAGGGAAAAAATGTGGGAAGGGGGGGGGTAGCTGGAATTTTCTTTTAAAAAGTTTAATGAATGAAAATAGTGGGAAAATTAAAAATTTATTTTTTGACATGGAGGGAAAAGGGTTTGGGGGGGCTAGGAAGGAAACATCCCAAAATTTAAAAGGGGAGGGAAAAAAAATGGGTTGTTACTTTTAAGAATAGAATAAAAAGCCCGGGGGTGGTTTTTATTTTTAAATTTCAGAGAGATATAAAAGTTTTGGAGGAGAATCTAAAGGGTTTAATGGGGGGGCCCCCAGGGGTGAAATATGTAGTAGGTTTTTTTAAAAAAGAATGAAGTGTAAGTAGAGGGTGTGGGTTCTTAATTTAAAGGGCGAAACCCCCTTGGGGAAAATGGGGGGACAGGGGTATTTAGAAAAAAGGGGTTAAAGGAAAAAGAAAGGGTTGACTAGAAATAAAAAAGAAAAATGTAACATTGAGGGGGTTCTTTCATTGTCAGTATTTTTATTTTAAACAGGGGGTCAAGGTTTGTCAAAATGATTAGTTAGAAAAAGGGGAATGAAAATTAAATCCGATTATCAGAAACCCGGGATTTAAAAGAAAAGCAAAAGGGCAGGAAAAAAAATGAGGGGACTTCTGAAAGCCTTTAGGGGGTGGGGCAATGAGGGGAAAAAGAATAGTGTGCAAAATCTGATTTTTAATAGGGCATCACTTCAAGTTTTAATGAATTACTAAACAAAGAATTTCCCTTTTTAAAAATCAAAGCTGGGGATCTGTTTAATTTAAGTCCCCTGCCCTTTTTAAACCCTTCAAATTTAACCAGTGGGTCAAGGCCCATAGTGGCATGGGGAAAAAATATTAAACTCTTAAAAAAAATTTTACTTATTGCTACCCGAATTTTAAATTAAAAAAAAAGTACAGGCCCCGTTCTGAGTTTTTGGCCTCTACCCCCGTGTTATTGGGAGAAGGAAAAACTAAGGGGTGAAAAAACTACTAAGGGGGTACCTCCCCAAAACACCCCAAAAAAACCCCCCCCCAAATTAGTTTCCGGGATGTAATGGTTGGGGGAAAAGGGGAAAAAGGGGTTTCCCCTTTGGATTTTTTTGGGTTTTTTAAAATTTATTTTTTTTTTTTTCCCGTTCTGGCTTTTATAAAGGGATTTAGAAATTTAAAAGAAAAAAAGGGGGGGTCCCCAATTTTTTTAAAAGGAACCCCCTTTCCCCCCTTTTTGGGGGGTCCCTTCCCTTTTTGGGGCCCCCCCGGCACGACCCGAAACCATCCCGGGCCGAAAAATTGACCGAAATTTTATCATTTGATATCCCTTTTGTGGGTTTTCAGGTATGCCGAGTCAATTTTAAGACTTAAAAAAACAAAACCCGGGGGTTTTATAGCACTTCCGGGGTTTAGATTTAGCACTTCCTGTTCAGAGTATGGGGTCTAAACTCCATTTTTTCTTTGCAGGCATGTTGAAGAAGCAGTTTTGAGCTCAGTCAGATATACCCTGTGAACTGAGATCGTGGGTAGTATCCCCAAATATGTCGGAGGAGGACGGAGTTTGCGTGATCTGTAAAGAAGGTGCCACATCAAAGAAGCGATTGGTGAACAATCCGGTCATGACAGATGAAAGTTTACAACACTGTCAAGAGAGAGTGTCTCTTGGTGATACTGAAAGTGACATTCATAGATACAAAATTACTTGTCAGGTTAAATGAAGTAAAACTCAAGTACGCTCGGTATCATAGTGAATGTCGGAAACCTTAGCCCAAACATAAACAAGATTGAACATCTTAGGAAGAGATCCCGAACCGATTCACCTGTCTGCGCTCCACGGGCGACCTTCAAGTGTTTGTGGGATCTGTTGGGCCAAAGCGGTCAAAGACTATTCCAAAGGAACAAGTGTGTCTATTTTCCAACTGTGACTTCTGTCCCAAGAATGACTCAGAGCCACTGCCCCGTGTTCTTTCTGACTCAAGGTAAAACACTCCTACAGATCAAGCAGAAAACCCCCAGATGACCATGTTAGAGTTTCAGTAGCGGACCTTGAAGCCCCCGGCGACGCATCAGCTCATGAAAAGCACTATCATCGGACATGTTTGGCGCTCTGCCCCAGCGAATATCAACGAGGACAGATCACAGTAATGTGCCACTCATTCGCTCAGATATGTAAATGCACAATTGGTCCTCGCTATTTAAAACACCTTAAAGTGACGAGGATGTTTACACTGAGCTGGATGAGGAAAATGATGCCTACTTGTCAATTTTGAAAAAGATACCGTGGTGAATGTAATGAGAGTGAGAACTATGGGGAAATACCTCAAAAGACTCATCAGCGGCGCCTTCCAGAGGTAAAGTTTGTCACATCACAAGACGGAATGAGCCTGACCGTCTTGTGCTCTCCATGCAGTCACGATGGCCATGGATTACAGGTCCTCAATGATGAATGATGATGAGATAGTTGGTCACCTGAAGAATGTCGCCAACCTTCTGCGAGAAGAGATGCTGCAACAACGCATTGGTCGTTTACAGGCGCTTCAGTAATTTAAAATCCGTCTTTACTCCAGTTCTTCATGAGTCCCCTCCTCTTTGGTACCATGTTGTCAAAGTGTCCGGGAAATACGAGACCAGGAGGTGGACAAAACTGTCGACGTTTCATGCCAGTTCCTTGTCCAAAATACTCGGACTGATCGCAAGGTGAAAATCAGACAAAGAAAGACAGTGCCTTCCGACAAACATTTCCAGACCCCTCTGTCAATCGGTCTTCCCCTTGCTGTTCATTCTAGAGTGCGGGGACAAAAATCTTGTTGAAACCTCTCAGCTGTGTTATATTGGAAGTGACTACCTTCACATCATTGACTTAGAGAAACGAGGTTGAGCAGAGTGTTCTCCAGCGGATGAAGGAGGCTGGTGGATTTTGTCTCCCAAACTTTGTCAAGAAAAGCCTGAACACATGGTTTGCGATCGATAATATTTGACCTCCTGGAAGACCACCGACGGGGCAAGGAACCTTCCATGGCACAGTGGTTGTCATGTTCCAGCAAGATAAAGATGGAGAGTTCATGAACCGACCACTTGAAATACCAGAAAAGCTTCTCTCATAAAAGCCTCTGGCCTTTGACGTGAACATGGTGCAAGAACCAGTCATCAAAAACCACTCCATTGGGGGGTTTTCGGTCTATGAAATGGGAAAGAGGGAAGAATATTCTGAGCAAAGACTTTACTCACACCTGGGCACTTGCAAAACTACCTTGGAACTGATTGATGGCACGGATATTTAGTGTGGATTTCACTGAAACTGGAGTCAGCGAAGGAACAAAAACAGGACAGTGACATGCAAAGGAATCAGGAAGAGTGCCCCCATAGAGCACTCCAGTCGAACGCTATACTATCAGTCAAGGAACAAGCAAACCAACCAGGGAAAAATTGGGCAAGAAAGTGGAAGCCAACTTGGGCTGCTACCAAATCTCTGCTTTATCCCAGTCATCCGACAGCCAAACACGCCGAATGTAGAGGTGACGCTCCATTACTCAAGACCACACCCACTGACTATGGGACTCTTTTTCACTGTTCTTCGGTTAGCCCAGGGAATCTCTGCCCCTTTCATTGGTCCACAGAGAAAAACTTTGGATAACACTGGACCCGGACCTATATTCACGTGCTTTGAAAATTCAGCAGTCAGTTGGGGACACCAATGGATCCTAAGGGCAGGGTCTCCAATTGATTTGCGCTTACATGGCTCGGGAAAACGATAGATGGCAGTGGCTGGAGTATGTGCCGTTGAAGTGGGGCATCACATCAGCAGCCTTCGTGGGATCTTCAGTGGCAAAGCATACAAAAGAGGCATCGAATACCACATCACAATCAGTCTAGCAATTATGATGAGCGGTTTGAGTCTATAACCCCATCTTTCAAAAGGCCCATTTAGTGTCGGGTGCAATGATTTCAAGGACAGTTCATACGTAACCCGATATGACGGGAGACTAGGGAATATGTCAGATATGGTACGCTGGAAAGGGGAGCCATGGAGGAGGATGAAACATGGAGAGTTTGCAGAATTCTTTCAGCATACTCGTCAAGTGGAAAAGCCTCATTCGTCAGTCTTGCCGCTCGGGGGAAACGGCAGAGTTATTTGCTTCTTGGAGACCTGATAAGTATTCTTCGCACGGGATTTCTAAATACGCTCGACTGAGTCTGTCCATTTTGCACAAATGATGCGCTGGAAAGGGATAAGAGCCTGAAACAGGATCATTGATGTCCGGTGACTTTGTTGTGCAAAAGAGATCCCTTCACGATTCTCGCCACAGATCAGCACTCGAACAGGAATCAAGAAACTAAGGGAACCGGTGGTATGGTAGGACTCAGCAGAGATGAAGTGCTCTCAACGCTCGTAAACCACTACACCTTGCCTGCCGTATCTTTGGACGAGTATCTTGAGAGTTCCAAAAATGTCCAGGTATCCGAAGGCACAGAGCAGTCCCGCTGTCTGGACAGATTGCATGAGGTCAAGAGGGGAATGCCATAAAGATCCGCAATCAATAGAGTGCACTGAAAGACACCCCTTCAGGGGTGAAGACACCATTGAAAGTTTAGTTTCATCAGCTCTTGTGCCAGAGGTAGCAAGATAAATATCTGCATTATGCAGAAAGGGGTCAGAAGCGTTCGAGGAGTTCGTTTGTGAAGTCTGACTCCCCAAATCAAATCTCTCGGTTTGGGACAAGATGAAGAACTCAAGTTGAAGGCATTCTCAAGTAGGATGGGATAAGATCAAAAGTACGCATTGGAATAAAGTCACAAATTGCGGTGAGGTCGATTGTTATGATGGGAAAGGATTCTGTTCAGGAAGCCGACAGGTTAGGTGCCAAAATTCGAGGAAATAATGGCAAGTAGAGATGTAAACAGTGCCCGCTCTCGGGTGCTGTTGATGATCTTTGTACATCCCAACGAAAAGGGCCCAGTCTGATGATGCAGTTGAAGAGGCACGGTGAACCCCTTGATGTCTCCAGTACCAGACATTAGGCAGAAGATCCCCAGTTAAAGTTCTCATCATTGATGCAAGGGGTGTACTTAGAGTAGAAAAGACGCCAAATATGCTGAAGATTTCACACCTTCAGGATGCATTCAAAAAACGCATAGAGACAATGATGACAACTATGATGAGGGGCGTGTTGTGTTTGATCGATACTTGGATCTGTCGTTGAAAAACAAGACTCGGCAGAAGCGATCAACCACATCCATTGAGAAAACGAAGTTCATCCCGAATAAGCTCCCCTGTCCTTTAAGAGTACTTAAAGCATCAAAACAAAGCGGAAGCTCACATGCTTGTTTGGCCAAGGACTGCTGACTATTTCGCAGCAAAGTTTCATTCGTGCTCGTTGTTGTGTACGATGATCATATCAAGGGACTAGTTTTGAGTATGCTCAACAATGAAGGCTGACACATTGATTCCAAACCAAGTACTTGCCTCTACAGCCTGTGTGCTGTCAGAAAGATCTGCGTATGGTCGCCCGACACTGGGCGTACTCCTGCTCCTTCTTGATCTTACCGCCTCCAGGGAAGATAAGATCTACATATCCTTGAAGTTTCATACAGGCAAAGGAAAAAAAGAAAAGAAAAACGGGAAATAGACATCTTTGAAAGAGTGCAGGGTTTTTGGGCCGTCGCAAATGTCAAGGACTTCTTGGACTCCACAACTTCTCAGGTGCTGATTGGGGAGGCAGATTCTAGGAATTTCAAAGAAATCATGGGTAGATGCATACCTAAAGCTTGATGATGATGACCCTGCCATTGACTGCTCAAACCATTAGGGTGCATTTCTATTCCCGCCGAGTTGGTCAATGACGAGCTTCCCACGCAGGTGAAAGCGTTGGAGACTTTTGTGTGTCATGTCTACAGTTCAAAAGGTCCAGCAACCCCACCATCACTCAGGTGGAGCTGTTTCCCGGTTTAAAGAACTTGGAAGGGAAATGCTTCCCCCAACCGTGCTTGCATTGCTTCCCCATATCATGCGTGCAAACTACATGACAATGCGGGACAAGTCATACCCTGAAAATTGTCCAACCCTTCCTGCAATTGAAAAAAATGGAGGAAATTGGAGAAAGGCGTGTATGTTCCACTGACATGTCTTTCCCTGCCCCGCCCCACAAGCTGTAGTTGAACTCGTCAAATGTGGTTGCAAAGTAGGATGCAAGGGAAATAGGTGTAGCTGCTTGAAGAATGGCCCGCCCTGTACTCCTCTCTGTAAATGCTTGGCAGTGATTGCGCAAAAGCTATTCGGGAGGACATTTCCCAAAAATTTGGGCATTGATGAATAAAATGATTGATTTTACGTCCGATTTTGACAGTATCGCAAAATCGGACGTATCGCTAAATACTAACGCGCTTTGGGTGGATGGTTGGGCGCAGGGGTGGTAACTCCGCCAGTGGAACTCCACTGTCTGTCTTAAGCCAGAATAAAGGAGGAAAGACAACCCTGTTAACATTATTTAAGTATGCCTAGCATAAAACGTGGCATGGAACAGTAGCTTAGACGGCTTTCGTAATAGAAGCGGGTGAGAAAACAACGAAAAATAGAGGTTTCGGTTATACCAAATCTGGACGTGATAGAGAAATTTAGATATCACACCTGACATCAGCATTAGCAATTTAGTAGGAATCAGTAGTTCACGTGTCTGTAACAAAGAAAATGTTGAAATTTGTTGCTTAGTGTTACCAGAGACCAATCCTGGGGGTGTCAAAAGAGGAATGACCCCCCAGAAAGGGGGTGAAGGGTCTGAAAATTGGGACCCCATCTTTTTCTGTTAATCTGATACCTATAGAAGCCAGAACTGCAAGAAAATCAATTTTAGCACAAAAATCCTACGGGAATACATGGCATACCACACTAAATCCTTTCACTTGACACTATTAAAAATGTTAGGACTTCAGTGTGCATTATTTTGAACTAAACTATAACACATCAATAACACTAGTCGCCACTGCACTAATGTCGCCGGGCGTCATATATTACAAATTTTAGCATCACTGCAGACTTGTATGTGCCACTAGAGAGGCATGCACAGTAGTTTATATTATGTACCCGTCTTCAGTGGCACATACGTCTGTAGTGATGGTAAAATTTGTAATATATGGCGCCTGGCGACATTAGTGCAGTGGCGACTAGTAAAGGGTTGTTAACCACTACTAAGAAGAGCTCAAGGATACTTTGTATTTAACCACTTAACGCCCAGATATTTCCATTGCTATATAAAATAGTCTGTTAGCCATAAATATAATTAACAAAATTACGACAAATAACTTAAAATACCAAATTAACTAGTGGACAAGGATACTAAACAGGTCATATCTATAAAATATTGCTTATATTAACCAAAAATTGTCTAATGGTACGGAAATTACGTTAATGGTCTCAAAGGGTTAAAGGTGATAGCATCTCGTTGAGTAAATTGTCTGTATAACTGATGTCTAAGGCAAAGTAGCATTGACATCCTTAGGATGTGAGCATTGGTTAAAATTCTTTAGATAATTTCTGTACATAATTTTAATTCTGTTTCCCCCACAGATCATGCCACCATCATGCATCTGAGAACCCCGCCCTGGCACCCCTGCTCTCGTCTGTCTGGCGGTGGCGTGTCACTCGGCAGCAAGACCCACACCCATCATGCCTTGGCCTCGGCGCCCCCTCCATGCCCTGGCGTGGAGGGGCCGCCTTCCCTGCCCACTTATGCACTGGCCGTTTTGCTGGTTAATAGTGTTGCGTTAAGAGTTCGAGAGACTCTTCACTTTAATTTTTTTTTTTTTTCTTTTTAATATTGACAAAAACTGATTTAACTTATATTTACAGTTTCAGTAAAATGAAAAATACTTCATGCAGGTTGGTTGTTTGGACAGTAGAAAATTATGTGTCTTGCAGGGTTTATTATTATGTAAAATAATGCAAATTCCCTTACATTGTTAACATGATTGAAATAAAACTCTATTAAATGACAGTTTGTTTCACTTCCGAAGAGTCTTTAAAGTATTTATGACTTAACATCACAGCGGCGGGGCTAAAAATTGGGCAACCCAGTCGTCACCCACCACAGCTAATGCGATGAGCACCAAGGCAAAACGGTCTATTATTATGACATAAAAGATATTTTGATGAATTGTATTGTAGTATGGAGATTAAGGCACTTGAAATATTTCCTTTTAATCTTAAAGGGTCATAATAATAACGAATTTACAGTTTATTATCATGATAAATATTGATGAATGTCAGTGTGTATACCTCCAATATTGTCTTTTAGTATGTTAGACGCAGCAATCATCCACTTATCAATACGTCTTTCATTTCTTATGATAGTGATTAAAAAATTTTCCTTTTGAGATTTAAAAGAAGAAATGTATTGATAAGTGGATGAATGCTGCGTCACATACGTCACACTGACATTCATCAATATATCTCACGATAGACCATAAATTAGTTATCATTATCACCCTCTAAGATTAAAAGGAAAGAGTTCAAAAGTGCCTTAAATTCCATATCAATGTAAAACCTAAATCTGGCAGTGATTCAGGTGGGAATGAACAGGATTTAATTTAGTTCATGAGCTATCTGAGATTCTGGTTCCCTTTCTCCCAGGTTTTAAATTTTTCTTTGATTATAACTAATGATAATAGTTTATTATTTGATTATGAGAGATCAACACACATCAGTTACTGGAAGATGCATAATATAAACAGGTCAAGTACGCCTAATAACTGAAACCTTATTATCATCTTGTTTCCTTCTGGTGGTCAGTCAGTCAGGGATTGTTTAAGTAGCTAAAACTTTAAATAAGCAAATTTTAATCAAGTAAACTGAACACAATAGTCTACGAATAGTCAATAGAATAATCAGTCAAATGTGTAATAGTCTACCTCATTTTAATCAAGTCAACTGAACACAAGTCACCTCATGATAGGAACGCTGCAGGCCGCTCCGTCAAGGCAGAGGTGTGTGACATCCGCCTCTTCAGTTGCTGCTACATTGCGGTGAAGCAAGAGACGTCCTCCCACATCAGCACGCTGGAGGATGCGACGCTGTACACGACACACAACGGCAGGACACACTGGCCTGGAAGAGGATTTTTTATTTAGCCAAGACGCATGCACTCATAATATAAGCTCCTGTTTGATAAGAGAGTGCTGCTTTTTGTGGAATGTCTCTCTTAGCCCCTTCACACCCAGATCTTTCCTTTGCTATAAAAAATTGTATGTTGTCGAGCCATGAAATTACGAAAAGGAACTGAATATACCAAATTAGTTAGTCGACAAGGATATTTAACAGGTCATATCTATAAAATATTGCTTATATTCACTAAAAATCATCTAATGGTGGCAAAATTACAATGGAAATTATGCGCTGGGTCTCAAGGGGTTAAACTTAACTTTAAACTAAACATCATGAACATGGTGAAAAATTATTCTGATAATACAAGTTCTGGCTCTTTTTGATCAGCAGAGATCAGTGGCACTTGCCCTGACAAGGAGGCTCTGGGCATGGAATGATATGAACTGGCAGATAAGGAGAAGTATCTGAGATAGCATAGACATATACAGATAATATATTAATACAAAGTGCTCAAGGGACAGATCAAGTAATACAAGCAAAAAATATATTAGGGACCTTTTCTTAGTATGGAAGCAGGGAAAGGAACAATCAGTTGATGGCTGGGTTGTGTGCAGTGATGGGGCATGAATGAGTTACATGTAGGGAGGGTGACCGCTCTCCACAGGGAGCCGACTTCTTCCATGGCTACTTCTAATCCTCTAGTGGGATCTACAGCAAACGTTATAGATAGTGAAAGTGATGAAAAAATGTATAACACTATATACTGTAGAATAGGGTTGCCATATCTGAACAGCCAAAATTCCGGACGCCTCCACTGACACCTATGACCCCGACCAACACACACTTTGGCCCTTTGACGTTATGTAACTGAAGAGTATGAACAAAAACAAATTATATATATACACACAAACCTCGATTTCCCGGACCTCCATTTCCCGGATATCAGATTTGCCGGACAAAATCCGATATCCGATGGTCCGGGGATATGTCAGAGAATTTTTTTTTTTTTTTTTTTTTTTTTTTTTTTTAATATGTTGAAATGCCTGGTCCTGTTCGTAAATTGACAAAGTTGTCCGGCAGTCCAAGCGTCTCCTGTCACCCCTGGTCAATGTCCGTGCCTCCCGCCAGGTGGCAGCATGCTCAGTGGTCGTATTGTCTACATTTTGGCACAAGACACTCACGGTTAACCTGCACAACCTCCGTCAGTCCCCTGACTCCCACTGCCCCTGGTGCAGGAACGTCTCTTGAGACTATTGAACACTTTCTGCTGCCTCCCACCAGGTGGCAGCATGCTCAGCGGACGTAAAACTCCGCGGCGGGGTAGTTGATATTGGCGGTTGCCGGACAGTAAATACTAGAGTAGGATAAACGTCCGGGGGTGGGTAATGGTAGGCGGCGGGGAGGGAGGTGGTAGCAGAGTGGTTAGCATCACCGGGTGGCATTCTCGAAGACCCGAGTTCGATCCAGAGTGAGTCCCATAAATCCACTTAAAATATTTCTGCACCGTTGAGTGGCCTAAGAACACCCACATGCCCTGCCCATTAACTCTACCTTCGATTGCGAGTGCATCGGAGGACACAGGGGGGCGACGTGAGCCTCTAATCACAGGCGTCACTATAAAAATCCTGCCTGCGCCACCACGGGCGAGGGCCAACCATCACAGCCCTCAAGTGAGCCTCCAGGCCTACCATCCCATCCCTGGAGGTTACTGCCTACAGACCTATAGGCCAAGATGTAAAAAAGAATAAAAGAAAAAAAATGGCATTGGACTTGTGATTCCCGGACTTTTGCGGTTCCCGGACAGTCCTCCCCCCTATTAGTCCGGGAAAACGAGGTTTGTGTGTATACGGGGAGGTCCCGTTATACGAGCATTCGGTATACGAGAATCCGATGATACGAGATGTGTAAATTAGGGTCTATTTTCAATATACGAGATCGAAAATCCAATGATACGACATTCAAACTGGGGTGAGTAAAATTATCAAGTTCAAAATGCGCGCCCTACCACTCCCAGGCTAGACAAAGGGGGATTTGGTTGACCCCAGTGAGGTCACCCCTAGCAAGCCGTGACCTGAAGGGTAATTAAGCATATGGCGCGGCCTGACATTTAGGGGTAATTAGCAGGTGTGCGGCCCCAACCTTGGGACCCCAATCAGGTCACCCCTAGCAAGGCGTGACCTGAAGGGTAATTAAGCATATGGCGCGGCCTGACCTTTAGGGGTAATTAGCAGGTGTGCAACCCCAACTTTGGGACCGCTACACTACCTTCTCTTGTATCACGCGGCGTCCCCTACATTACAACGTCTTTTTTGCTTGTTATGCATGTTTTATGTTTAATTAATGTGCAGTTATGTTATTTTGTGTGCTATTTTCTCTTTCAGAATGCTTTTTCTACAGAATAGGTAGTACAGTGTGGGTAATATAGACGCTGTGTGTTTGTTGTGTTTGCTATAGTTTATTTTAGCTTGAAAAACATGTCTTTTTTTTTTTTTTTTTTTTTAATTGATGGGGTCCTGGAACCAAACCTATATTTTACCATGAGTTATGTGTTTCGTTATACGAGATTTCGCTTTACGGGTATGCCAGGTGGAACCTAACTGCTCGTATCTTTGGGACCTCCCTGTATATATATATATATATATATATATATATAATATATATATTATATATATATATATATATATATATATATATATTATTAATATATATATATATTATATATATATATTATATATATATATATATATATATATATATATATTATATAATATATATATATATATAATATATAATTATATAATATATATATATATATATATATATATATATATATATATATATATATATTATATATATATATATATATATATATATATAAATATATATATATATATATATATTGATTATATATATATATATTGATTATATATATATATATAATATATATACAGGGAGGTCCATTACACTGGTCGACACCAAAAATGGTTCTGAGTTCATTGTGTGTGGGTTGGAAAGCATTTTCGCTGCTGATTTAAAAAATGGCATTGCTTTTTCTCTAGCACGTTATAGTTTTTGAAATACGGGCATTTTAAATTTTAATAGCTATTATAATTATATACGTATATATAATTATATAATTAATCGAAACAATCCCCCTACGTTAATATATATTACTCGTAATTAAATTCTGGTGTGCCTGCTGCTTTATTAGGACCTAATGTACATATCTGCAAGAAATATACTTAAATTATGTTCCAAATATATCCGAAAATGTTGCCACATCTTGGAAATATCCGAAAATATGCCAAATCACAGTAAATTTTGACTTTTATATATATATAATATATTATATATATATATATATATATATATATATTATTATATATATATATATATATATATATATATATATATTTTGGAACAAAACTTCGAGATTTTTTTGAGAAAGATGCGTGTTCAAAGAACAGTCAACAGACTGTTCTTCAAAGAAAGTCAAGATCTAAAATTTGGTATTAAATATACAATGACAAAACTATACCTAACACCAAAATACCACCCTGCTCCATAGAACATCAGAAGTGTTTCTGTATTTTGCTCTTTCGTTTGTAGGAGCAGCTATTTTCACGTTTAGCGCCAGCAATAGCCCCCTATATTTTGGGACTAAATCGCCCTTTGGGTATGGGGTTTCCATGGTGGCAATGCCCTGGTGGAAATTTCCCCCCTGCCATCACTGACCGGCGCGCCAAGATTCTTTGGGAAGAAATCAAGATGTGAATGGAAAAAGGGGGTTTTTGAGTGACCCCGAGCCCCAAGTGCATGGTAACTTTTAAACATGTCTTTAAACAATTTCCCTCAAAATTCGTGCTCAAAATTACCTAGGTATTTCTTTATAACAGCCAAAAACCCTTTTTTAAAGCAGTTTTTTCCAGGCATTTGGGCTCTTTACAAAGTCATCATGATTGATATTGACGAATTGGGGGCCCATTGAAAAACACCTGCCCCTTACTTTGGCTTCAGTTTCAAACTTTGCTAACAAATACTGAAGCCACCCCCATTTTGATCCGGGCCTTTCACAAAATTTTCTTAAACCCCAATTTGAGCAATGGAGGTAAGTACCCCTTTTTCACTGTCAACAAGGGGTTTGTACATACATTTTGAACTTGCAGGTAAGTTTTTCGGTCGTGCGGCCTTTCCTTTTGTTTGTAATTTTTTGCTGCCCCGCCAGAGTCCCACAAACAAAAAAAAACACATTGCTTAGGTAACCTAACTAGTCCTAGAAGAAAAGAGATTACCTTCGGGGCCCCAACAGTTTCCCACTGTGTTCTTCTTTTTAACAGCAATAAAAAAGTTTTCATATTTTCAAAATTTTTTCATCATTTCATGGCCATGCGCAATTGGGAAACTCGGAAGCAATTTTTCCTTTAGCGAAGAACGCCTTTAGCGTGTTTTTTTCCTGAATTTTTTGAACAGCCCCACTCACTCTTATCATAAGTGGAGACTCCAAATTTGTTCAGAGTGTGCAACCACAAAGCAGAAACAGACGTGTTCCATCTGAAGAAGCTTGAAAGTTCTTTATGCTACGACGAAAGTGGTGATGAGAACTCCTTTTGTAGCAAATCCCTTTCCCTTGAGACGAGACCCAAAGGCTCACTTTCTCCTTGGGTGATCTGGGCCCCTAGAAAGGGTCATGTAGCATTTCTGACTGATAAATTTTGGGGCTCTCTGTTGTCTGCCATTTCTTGAAAGCTTATCCAGGGATTATCCTCCTCGTTCGAATTGATTCACATAGCACTTGAAATTTGGAACTTTTGGGAAAAGGGGAGATCGGGGACCATGTGGCACGGCCTGGGGGCAGGGGTACTCAGGATACCTGTTTTAGCTCGGTTTTTACTGAATATCCTTTGATTTAGTGGGCAGAAGTAGCATAGTACTTGTTTCCTTTTGTTCCCCCAAAACCCTTTGGGACCCAATGCCATGCCTATGGCCTTTTTGCCACGCATCCTTCTTTCAAGTGGTTCACACAGGGGTTTGCAGTCTACTGGGGGGGCCCATTCTTATTTTTGTCCCTATAGGCACTTTGAAGTAATGCAGATAAGTGTTTTAACATTTTTTGTAAAAATTTTCTTCGACTGTCAGGGGTAAAAATTCCACATATGTAAAAAAAAAACTGTCCGATGCATTCCACAGTTACGGCGCTCCACACACCCCGGTACAAGGTCTAATACGGAAACCAACAAAAAATTGGACT
This sequence comes from Chionoecetes opilio, assembly GCA_016584305.1. NCBI lineage: Eukaryota > Metazoa > Arthropoda > Malacostraca > Decapoda > Majidae > Chionoecetes > Chionoecetes opilio. Next base: position 103,933 of record JACEEZ010019985.1, on the reverse strand, counting down.
CCACTAAATAAAACGCATCATATCTCCCCAAAAAAAAAATAAATTTTTAAAATATGTCAATAGCTGTACGATAGTAGGAAAAAATGTACTAACCCCTGCTAACCCCCCCCAAAATACGCAGCGCGCACACCCCCCCCCTGCTCATGCACAAACCACACCGACTCAAAAACACTGCACTCCCCTAAATGGCTTGAAAAAGAAAAGATAAGATTTTAAAATGAAAACATTTTAAAACCTATTCGGTTGTTTTTACACATATTTTTTCATGAATTGCGTCGGTTCTCAAAAATGGAAAACGTGTAAAATTTTAATTGAACACGTTTCGAGTTCAGCGGGGTCGTTTTTCCCTATAACACTTATTTGTACAGAACCATATCTTCGTTTTTTTTTTTTGCGACCAGTGTTATACGAGCTTTCGGTATACGAAATCCGATGATACGGAGTGTAAATTAGGGTTATTTCAATAACGAGTCGAAAACCAATGATATGACATTCAAAACTGGGGTGAGTAAAATTTAAAAGCTCAAAATGCGCGCCCTACCACTCCCGGGGCTAGAAAAAGGGGGAATTTTGGTTGACCCCAGGAGGTCACCCCTGCAAGCCGTGCCTGAAGGGTAATTAAGCATATGGCGCGGCCTAAAATTTAGGGGAAATTTAGAGGTGTGCAGCCCCAAACTTGGCCCGCGTCGGGTCCCCCCCTAGAAAGGGCTTGCCCTGAAGGGAAATTTAAAGTATATGGCGCAGCTGACCTTTGGGGAAAATTAGCAGGTGTGCCCCCCAAAACTTTGGGCCCCCTACACTCCCTTTCTTTATCACGCGGCGTCCCCAAAATTTCAACGTCTTTTTCGTGTTATGCATGTTTTATGTTTAATTTAAAGTGCAGTTATGTATTTTTTTGGGGTTTTTTTCCTTTCAGAATGCTTTTTTTTTAAGAATAGGTATCAGTTGGGTAATATAGGCGCTGTGTGTTTTTTGTTTTGTATAGTTTATTTTGCTTTAAAACATGTTTTTTTTTTTTTTTTTTTTTTAAATTTATGGGGTCCCCGGAACCAAACCTTTTTTACATGAGTTTTTGTGTTTCGTTATACGAGTTTCACTTTACGAGTATGCCCGGTGGAACCTAACTGCTGTATTTCGGACCCCCCTGTATAATATAAAATTTTAATATATATATATATATATATATATATATATATTATATATATATTAAAATATATATATTTTATAAAATATAAAATATATATAATTTTAAAAACCAATTAAATGGATCTGTATCTCTGCATGTATTTACATTTTAGTTTGGGCATTTTGTCTGGGGCAAGAGCAGGTTTGGGTTTACAAAAAGGTCAACAATTTCAACACTGCAAAAAGCTGCTTCAAGACTGGGGGCCAAGTGAGGCGACGCGGGGGCAAGACTTACGTAGGGAAATGTTCGACCGAATCCAGGATGGACGCGCATTTTAAGCTCCCGTCGCGAAAGCGGCACCCTGCGAAAAACCTCCCCCCCCTGGCGGTAGGGATCTATCAATTTAGTGGGGGGTAAAATGAGTTTGGGGGGGCACAGGCAAGAGAGCTCCGGGGCATTTGATGCCCATAGAAGGGTATTCGGACATACGTCAGTCTCAGGCCAAGCAGATTACGGCAGCTATGGGGGGGGAAATGGGGGGGGACTGGGGGGCTCCAGATTCTCAATGGGGGGCCCAACCCCGCCAGGCATAGCCCATCTGACGTTATAAAGGTAGAAAGATAAAAACCAACAGCTACCATGACTTTGCAGGGGGGACTAAACACCTCAAAAACCCGTAAACTCTCCCCCCTCCCTCCCTCTCCCACTACAGTAGCGCCGCCAGAACATGGTGATGGGGTGGCCAAGGTTGGAACGATTAGATGGGGTGGCCCTGGGATAACCATTTAAAAGAAATGGTTGAATTTTCATTTGACCCCTGATTCAAATCTGGGGTGGCCAAAGAATGAGAACTTTTTCAGGGGTGGCCGTAGCCCCCGATCCGCCACTGTTCCTCCTTTCCCCTTACTCCCCCCCTTTTTCTCTCTACCCTTTCGCTGCCAAATATGAAATAAGCAACAGAATAACGCGTTTTTGGAAAATTTATCTTCCTCCCCCCAGTGCCTGCACACACTCCTGCCCCCGCTGGCCCCCCTCGACTGTCGCTCGTCCCCGGAAAACTCAAGGAACTCAACCCTGCTTCTAAACAAATTTCCCCTTTTTTCCTTCCCATGTCCCGCTTGTTGAGCTTTGGCCAAAAATTCTTGACCTGTAACGTTATCCAAATTTAAAAGTTTGTAAATGGGAGTAGTATTAGTGTTGGTAGAGTTTTTAAGTAGATATTTTTTAAAGTTTATTGATAGTGTTTGTTTTGCTTCGAACTCGTTAATGACGTCGCAAAGATTTGGGGAGGATATCATTTTTTCTTCTTTTTTTTGCTACTAGTTTTTGGGGTTTTTAACCCCCTTCAGCGGATATCAAAATTATAGGCCTACCCCCCTGTGCGGCAGGTTTTTAATTAAAATATAAAATAATTATGTCATATTTTAAAGTGCCGAAATGAATAGGATGCCATTCCTACCCGAAAATCTATGTTTCGTTTGGTGGAGGCTACCAGTAAGTGAAGAGTTAGTCAAAAATGAGCAAAGGGCCCTGACCGTGCTGCCAGACGCCATTGAAACTACTTACTATAACATAATACAGCTTATTTTTGGGAATAAATGCTTCATTCATGCATTCCCTTATCATTCAAATCGGTTTTATCCATCAAGAAATATATTGAAAAAATCTTTACATTTAGCCTGGCCCCTTGAAGAGGCAGCGTCCAAAAAAGTCGTACTGTACCGCTTTACCTTATTAGTCACACTAACTCAGAAGCAGAAAAAGAGGTTATAATATCCGCAACACTGACACTGTTGCCAACGCCATCACAAAAGAATATTTCCCCATAATATCATTTAGCGCGCAGTTTAAATACAGAAACCAAAATGTACCCGCCCCAGGAACCCTTAAATGCTGGAGACCCTATTTGTCCAGCCGCAGGAAGGGGGTTTAAAGGACTGGATTTCTTTGTAAGCAGTGGGTATACAAGGATTTCCATGGGGGGGGGGGGGGTACGTCCCCTCCCTAGTACGCAACTGCCTCCCCTCCCCCCCCTTCTCTTCCCCTCTCGCAAAAAAGTTTAAGAATTTTTTATTTTTATGAAAAAATTGGGAAAAGAAGCTGAAATTCCGACATTTTTCGAGAATTTCAAAAAATTCCCCCCGGACGCTGATTTGACACCAAGTTTTCCCTACATGTCCGGGGAAATTTCCCGGGAAAATGGCAACCCTACTGTATACAATCTGATGAGGTTACTGCTTATCATACGGGGTTTACAAAGGCCAAAGTTACATGAAGACTCGGGTTCCCGGGGAACTGCCCAAGGGACGGCCTGAAAGAGGGGCTCCTTGATCGCCTCCCTGCAAAAACCCCCTTTCCCCAAATGACATCATCCCAAAACCATCTTGACTATAGTGCTGCAGTTAAACTGGTGAAAAAAGGGACCTCTCACTCCCCCCTTTGGAACAAACCGGGGTTGGCTGAGGGGTTTGGGGTTTTAGGGGAAATTGGAGTAAGGGATTCACACCCCAACACCTCAGCCCAAACCCGTGCATTCGGAAGGGGGGGTAAAGGGGCCCAATTTTCAAAAAAACTTTAAAGTGCAGCGATTTTTATATATTTTATATATATATATATATTATATAATATTATAAATATATATATATATATTTAAAATTAAAACCCCAAACCCCCGATTTCCCGGATACGGGGTTTGCCGGACAAAATCCGAGGTCGGGGAAAATGTCAGTCTCGGCCAATTTTTTTTTTTTTTTTTTTTTTTTTTTTAAAAAGCCTGGTCCTGTTCATAAATTGACCAAGTTGTCCGGCGGTCCGAGCCTGTCACCCCTGGTCAGTGTCCGCGCCTCCCGCCAGGTGGCAGCATGCTCAGCGGTCGTATTGTTTACATTTGGGCACACAACATTCACGGTTCACCTGCACAGCCTCCGTCAGTCACCTGACTCCCACTGCCCCTGGTGCAAGAACATTTCTGAGACTATTGAACACTTTCTGCTGCCTCCCGCCAGGTGGCAGCATGCTCAGCGGTCGTATTGTTTACATTTGGACACACGACACTCACGGTTCACCTGCACAGCCTCCGTTAGTCCCCTGACCCCCACTGCCCCTGGTGCAGGAACGTCTCTTGAGACTATTGAACACTTTCTGCTGCCTCCCGCCAGGTGGCTGCATGCTCAGCGGACGTAAAAGTCCGCGGTGGGGTAGTTGATATTGTCGGTTGCCGGACAGTAAATACTAGAGTAAGATAAACGTCCGGGGGTGGGTAATGGCATCAGACTTTTTTTTTTTACTTGCGATTCCCGGACCAGTGCTCCCCCCTATTAGTCCGGGAAATCGAGGTTTGTGTGTATTATATATATATATATATATATATATATTATATATATATATATATATATATATATATATATATATATATATATATATATATAATATATATATACAGTATAGCTGTAACTCATTAGGAGCATTGTGAGGGTTGATGAATGCCTCTCTGCCGCACAATCATCTCATCATAATCTTCCTGTTTAACCGTCAGATTTTCCCATAATATCTTGAGGTTAGACGGTCGATGATACGCTTCCAATTCTATTGTCAGCGTTCATCCTTTAAATTTGCGGCATGATTTTTACGCCCTGGATGCTCTTCCTGACAGCCTCAGCAGTGACAGGCAACCCCAGTTTTCGGCTGAGGGCCTAGGTGGATTGTCTACCATGGCTAACAAGCTCCACCTGCTATGCACGAATATATTGGCTAATGCTGCTTATACTTACATAATTAATTGTGTGGTGTCCTGTTATGACGATGGTGATGGGTGACAGTATGTTGGATAAATAGAGTGAAACTGTTGGGCAAATCTAGCGTGAGGTTGGGTAAGGTAGGATGGGGTGGGGTAGGTAAGGTAAGGTAGGGTAAAACGGGATAAATCTGGAATGGGTTGGTTTTGGAAGGGAAAGGCAGGATGGGTAGGATTGGGTAAGGCTGGGCAGGACAAAATGCATCCATAACTAACAGCAACAAAAGATAAAAAATTACACACCTCTATAATCAAAGCAATTCTATAGTACTACATCTAATAACATAATGGAAAACTATATATCAATAAGTAACAAAAATTTCCACTTGCCTCCATAGCTCAACCATTTCCTCGATAAATCCGGTTTTCCTCCATGTTCACCGTTTTGCAGTAACCCGCGTCACTCCTGTCCTCCAATGATGCCATGGGAGGGAGCACGTCAAAAGATACCGCACAACCTTGGGTAAAAAGACAAAATTAGGATCAAATGATATCCAAGGACTCACTTTACATAATAAAACCAAAGCTACTCACATAAAACAATACCTAACATTTGGAGGTAAGCATATTGGGTACCAGTGGCGCACCGAAGGGGACGCCAAGGGGGCCATGCCCCCCCTCCCGAAATTTACTTCCTTGTAAGAAATCAGAATACACTAAGTCAGTTAAAAGAAAATTAGTTGAATGGAAATTGAAAATTACACACTCGACATAACACTCACATGTACACACAAACAGACACAGCCACTCAACTTCCTCATCCAGGTTTATGGTATTAACCCCTTGAGGCCCAGAACGTAGTTTCCATTGTAATTTGGCTATCATTAGACAATTTTTAGTGAATATAAGCAATATTTTATAGATATGACCTGCTTAGTGTTCTTGTCGACTAACTAATTGGTATATTAAGTGACCTTTCGTAAATTTCTTTATTTACAACAGACAATTTTTTTATGGCAAAGGAAAGATCTGGGCGTGAAGGGGTTAAGGGGGGCAACCCAAGCAAAGGAAAGATCTGGGCGTGAAGGGGTTAAGGGGGTTAAGGGGGTTAAGGCAACCCAAGCAATTTTGGGCAAAAATATCACTTTCTGTGATACTGTGTTTTCGGAGAACGAGATGTGTGCGCGATACCATGGTGGGCTATTTTAACACTGGCGAGAGGCTTTAAGCCTTTTAAATCTGTTAAATGCCCTAACATTTAAAGGTCATGAAGAAGAATCAGGTACTTTGCGCGAGATAACGAACTGAATTGCATTTGTGATAGCGGATTTACAGGAGTCAGTGAAAAGTGGCAATGCTTCACCGTAGACCTTAATAATTTATATGGGAAAAAATAGATAAAACAACGAAAATTAAGATAAGACGACTCAGTAGGATAGAAACTTATAAGCAACAACATATATGAAGGAACATCAGTGTCACAAAAACTACAATGGCAAATCTGGTGCAATGGAAACGGTGGCAGCTGTAAGACTCTAGCAGAGGTCGACGTCGTATGGCTTCAAATACTCAGTTTTCATTGGGGACGGGGACTCGAGTGCCTACAAAGCTGTGTGTGATCTTTAAGACGGCCAAGCTATGCCTGCTATGCCCTTAGTAATTATGAAATTTATATTTGTATAAACCATAATCCCTTTTTTTTTGTATTTTATAGAGTTGAATAAGTATATAAAACGTCATTTGTAAAATTATATCACCATCAAAAAGAGGGAGGAGGAGAAATGTAATGTTTGAATAAAAAGCCTTGTAACTCAAAACTAGTTTTTTCTTACTTCAACTCGATATGGCATGACTTCCACTACTCTGATTGCCGGTCTGCTTGCATTTCTGAATAGAACATAGTAAGATCTACATTTGCAAGCATGGATGTAAATACATGTCTCATACGTTGGTCAAAAAAGGGGCTTAAACAATAAAAAACGAGAAAAAGACTAAGCTAAAAAAAAAAACGTAATTTTATACTAACCCATGTAGCAACTTCCCGATGCTTGCAAATGTAGAGTAATGCCTAATATACACGATGCATGAAAATAAAAGTTTATTGATTAATAGTGTCTCCAATATATGCACTTTAATAACGGCAAAAATAGTTTTTTTCGATTTTTTTCGAGAAAAAATAAATAAAAAATAAACTATTCATCATATAGTAACAAATTTTCTCACAGATAAATGGCATAGTGATATGGATAGGCTGTGTTAGTCTCGTTGAGATTATCCTAAAAATAAGAAAATCTTGCGTTGCCCCCCTTAATGCAAATGCAGCAACCCCTAGTCTGAATGCACCATGTACGTATCAGGTCCCAATGCACCACAAACCTGGTCCTAATGCACCACTCCAGGCGGGCTTTTTGTTACTTCTTTTTTGTTTTGCCCTTGGCCAGTGATGTTATGTATAAGAAATACAATTAAAATATAAATAAATCCTTCTGGTCCCAATGCACCAACTTAAGGCCAGTTGCTATTCAGGTGATATACTTTACTAGGGCTATTTGATGGCACTGCCCAACCTTCCAGCCTCTCCTAGCAATAATGCTTTTACCCCGCTGATAGACAGATGCCCTCAGACTGCTCAAGCACAGAAGCTCCATAAACTCCTCAACTACCTGTTACTACCTGTTATTAAATGTTAAATTAATTTTATTTTCAATAAATGACCAAAATAGCTTCAGAAATGCACATATGTATATACAATAAAATACAGAAAAATTAGATATTTATTATAAAAGATGCTAAACTCCAGAAATCAACGGTTAATTAGATGAGAAATTAGAGGAAATCCATTTTTATACAGAATATGTTACGCTAGTACTTTACTAAATCAAATGAAGACTTGGAGCGGTTTGTTCACCTATAAAAGACTAAAATACAGATTAGTGATGGTTATTTCAATGGTTAGGATTCCCCCATTACTTATTTTTGTGACCGCATTGTTTTGGGTATTTCTGGCTGCTAAAAATGGGTCTGGAGAGTTAACGAAAGGGTTTTATTCCAGTTTGACACCAAATTCACTTTGGTGGACGAAACAATTTTTTTGTGGTGAGTTTTGATGTGTTTTGAATCAATCTGCTAACCGTTTCTGTAGCAAATCATTTTTTTTTTCTTAGTTAGGTAAAGGTTAAGTTAGGTAAACGTTAGGTTACGGTATAGGTTCAATTTGTTTTTCAATAATCTTTGTCGCAAAAAAAAAAAAAAAAAAAAAAAAAAAAAAAAGTGATTTGCGACAGAAACGGTTAGCAGAGTAATTAAAAACACATCAAAACTCACCAGAAAAAAAATAGTTTCGTCCACCAAAGTGAATTCGGTGTCAACCTGGAACTTTACCGACGAAAGATCTATAGTTACGTCTCGGCATCAGTTCGGTAGTGGGCTTCCAAAGTCCTGGGATTCTTGCCTACATCATCGTGTAGCTTTCTTCATTACGAGTTTTTTTTAACCCCATTTCCCATGGCGCAAGTAAATAATAATGGCGTTACTTGTACTACTGAAAATCTAAAGTTATTTCTGCCAGAAACGGTTAAGTTACGTTAAATCAGATTAGATTAGGTTTGAGGTGGGGTTTGGTTTACTAACAGATATCAAGAAAAAATGAAAATTATCAATACTATGGCAGTGCGAAGCGGAGCAAGGTTTGCGGGGCGGGCCGGGAGGGGCGGGGTGGGCACCCCCCACACCTGTAAACAAAATTTATTTTCGACAAAAACGAGTGCCAGATTCATTCAATACACAAAAACTATTCAGGAAAACCAAGTTTCAGCCTCAAAATCGGTGACAGCCCACTACCGACATTTTACCTACGTCTTTATACACTTATTACGTGCACCGAATAGTTTTCGAGCAGTGCGAGACTGCGCCCCCCCCGACCCTCTGCTAGTTCACTAACTTAACCTGGGCATTGATTACATAACCTAAACTCGCTGGGGGGTCTCGGCCCCAAAGACCCACCTTGTGATATTTTTTTTTATTTCCGACGGCTGAAGGGGCTAGAAATACTCGTTATGATGAGAACACGTTCAGGATACTAACCACCCATCGTGTATGGGTTGTGACTGCACTTATACCCACCTGAAGAACCATTCAACTACGGTGGACAATCAACGGGGACATATATGAGCAGTCAACTAGTTTTCCTCCCACACTGGAAAGAAGTAAAGCCTGCACACTCACCAGCAGTGCCTGTCAGCTGTTTGCTCCGGCGTGGGGCGCGGCGGCCACCTTGGATCCATTGACACTACGACCCTAACAACAATGTCTATGTTTTGATTTCTAGGATTACTGTATTACTTTATTGACTGCCATATGGTGCTTTCGAGGCAGTATGAATATTATTTATGCTGTTTTGGTTATTGTAAGAGATGTGAGAGGTGTAGAAATAATGAAAATTATATAAAATGAAAATGTTTTAGTTCTTCAAAGGAACTACCACGTAACCGCATGTAGGTCCCACGGCCTCTTGTAGCTTCCTTATTTACTTAGGTTCACTTATGGCTACCGTAGATAACAGTGAAGTCGCCAGTTCTACGTTTCTTTGTTATTTACAGACGTGTGGTGGCGTTAATACTTACATTTGTACATCCATGATTTCAGGAAAGTTACCGTAGATAACAGTGAAGTCGCCAGTTCTACGTTTCTTTGTTATTTACAGACGTGTGGTGGCGTTAATACTTACATTTCTACATCCGTGCAATAGTGCCCGTGTAATAGCCGCTTTACATAAATAAAGTTTCCTGTGTATAAAAAATGAAAATTAAACACTGATTTTACGTCAATGAATCCTTTGAATTTGAATTTTTTTAAACTGACAAACACCTGATTACCCTAGAATTACCCTACGTAGATTATGCATTACCCTAACCGCTACCCTAGAAGGTGTCTGATTACCCTAGTTTAGGGTATTTTACCCTAAAATGGAAGCACTGCCTACACAGCACAAAGAATGCACGCTGCCTTAGCCTGACTTCTTCTTCTTCTTGTGACCTTTTTTGCTTCTCAGCGCTTTGTAGGTCGTCTGTCAAGCTCGGGGTCGAACTTGACACCTAGCTTCCTTCTTTACCCCTCTGTAGCCCTTTCTTTCCCTGCCACCTGTGGGGAGAGAAGGGCACAACAGGGCAGTATAGACACAGACATAAGTCCCTCCTATCAACTACCCTCCTATACGTCTTCTACATTCCCACGCAATCTTTTCTCCCAGGCCTGCTTTCAAAACACCTGAGTTATTTCTACTATTTTCCTTCTCTCTTCATTACTCCCATACAGTCCTAGCACAGTAAGGATTCCCCCATCCACCTCGTGTATCCTCCTATCCCATTCACCGTCTCCTATCACTCCTTATATGGACTGTATCAGCCTCCTCCTCTCCTGCTCCTATCTGCCACACTCTATTATCAAGTGTTCAATAGTTTCCCTTGTTCCTCTGCAGAAGCTACAGGCCTGATGACCAAAGAATATTCACTTAAACTCTTCGCCATTTAAAACTTTGCAAGTCAACATTTACCATGAAACATATCAATAGAAGCCCAATTTTATTAGCTTTCCATTGCTATATTTAGTTTTCTGATAAATGAATTACAACCATACATAAATTACCGTTAACTTAATAAATAAAATCATCAATCGGGTAATTTTCCCGATTGATGAGGTTACTTATTCACTTATATATTTAGTTTTCTGATAAAAGAATTAGCACCATGCATAAATTAGCGTTAACTAAATAAATAGCATCATCAATCGGGAAAAATTACCCGATTGATGATTTTATTTAGTTAGTTAACGCTAATTTATACATGGTTCTAATTCATTTATCACAAAACGAAATATATCAATGGAAAGCTAATAAAAGTGCGCTTCTATTGATATGTTTCATGGTAAATGTTGAATCACAAAGTTTTAAATGGCGCAGAGTTGAAGTGAATGCATATTTCTTCAGTCTCGTGATGGCATTTCTTTAGCTTGTTTTACTGTTTTTTATTTGATAATATTATAGAACAAACATTTACGAAGATATAACATTATATCATATATACTGATAAACCATAGTCTATATGATTTTCATTGATAGTCATATGCAGCAAGTGAATGGGCTAGCAGACTGGTTAACTCCTGCCGCACGTGGGAGGTCGTGTTGAATGGTCGGTCGACAGGTGTTGAATGTCTTTGGTACCACTTTAACGTGGATTTACCCTCCATACCTGCTCTCCACCTAGCTAGTCCATTGTCTTCTATTCTTATCTTCACCTCCTTGGTTCTTATCCTGTCCCAGGTTTCTACTAGGTTTTTCCCTCCTTTTCCACCTCTCTAATTCCTTTATCCATGTTGAACTTGTCCCAACCTCCTTCAGGATCTGCTTCACCCATCTATCCTCACTAAGTCCCTCTATTTATACCACATGAGTTAGTGGGCAAGGATACTAAACAGGTCATAGCTATAAAACATTGCTTATACTCACTACAAATCGTCTAATGGTACACAAATTACAATGGAAATTACGTTCTGGGCCTCAAGGGGTTAATATACATATGAAAGGCCTGCATGGTTTCACTTACTTGTATGTTAGGAGTTATATTCTTCATTGCGACATAAAGTGTTCTTATTATTGATGTCTTGCTGCAATGAACCCTCAACACCTTCACCATTAATGCCATCACCATCATCACCACCATCACCATCACACTCTTCTTAAACTGCTAAACAAACTGCCAACCCTGAGATCAAATAAAGATACACACAAACACACACTTGAACAAATAAACCCTTTATTGAAAGTCACACCCGCACTGCCCACCCAACACCTGCAGGGCCATAACTCCCTCACAGAACACAAGGCCCGGTTGCCACCACCACTGCCCACTGCCACACAGGACACATTGCCACACAGGACACACTGCCACACAGGACACACTACCACACCCACTGCCACACAGGACACACTGCCACACCCACTGCCACACAGGACACACTGCCACACCACTGCCACACAGGACACACTGCCACACCCACTGACACATAGGACGCACTGCCACACAGGACACACTGCCACACTACCACACCCACTGCCACACAGGACACACTGCCACACTACCACACCCACTGCCACTCAGGACACACTGCCACACCCACTGATACACAGGACGCACTGCCACACTACCACACCCACTGCCACACAGGACACACTGCCACACCCACTGACACACAGGACGCACTGCCACACAGGACGCACTGCCACACAGGACACACTGCCACACTACAACACCCACTGCCACACAGGACACACTGCCACACCCACTGACACACAGGACGCACTGCCACACAGGACACACTGCCACACTACCACACCCACTGCCACACAGGACACACTGCTACACTACCACACCCACTGCCACACTACCACACCCACTGCCACTCAGGACACACTGCCACACAGGACACACTGCCACACCCACTGCCACACAGGACACACTGCCACACAGGACACACTGCCACACTACCACACCCAATGCCACACAGGACACACTACCACACCCACTGCCACACAGGACACACTACCACACCCACTGCCACACAGGACACACTGCCACACAGGACACACTACCACACCCACTGCCACACAGGACACACTGCCACACAGGACACATTACCACACCCACTGCCACACAGGACACACTGCCACACAGGACACACTGCCACACAGGACACATTGCCACACAGGACACACTGCCACAAAGGACACACTGCCACACAGGACACACTGCCACACCCACTGCCACACAGGACACACTACCACACCCACTGCCACACAGGACACACTGCCACACTACCACACCCACTGCCACACAGGAAACACTGCCACACAGGACACACTACCACACCCACTGCCACACAGGACACACTGCTACAGCCACGGGTACAACCACACTTGTCCACATAACACACCACCTCAAAAGTGGATCTTCATGTGCTTGGCAATATCACTCTTTGTCTTGAAACACTTGCCACAAACATCACACTTGAACTCCCTCAAACCACTGTGTCTCAAGGTGTGTTTGGTGAGGTTAGACTTCAGAGTAAATCTTTTCCCACACTCCAGACATTGGTGATTCTTAACACCACTGTGTGTCAGGGCGTGTTTGGTGAGGCCAGACTTTAGAGTAAATCTTTTCCCACACTCCAGACATTAGTGATTCTTAACACCACTATGTCTCAAGGTGTGTTTGGTGAGGCTAGATTTTAGAGTAAATCTTTTCCCATACTCCAGACATTGGTGATTCTTGTCACCACTGTGTGTACTCAGGTTGTACAAGTGCTTCATGTGAATCTTCACGTAGCTGGCAATATCCCTCTTTGTCTTGAAACACTTGCCACAAACATCACATTTGAACTCCCTCAAACCACTGTATTTAAAGGTGTGTGCGGTGAGGGCAGACTTCTGAGTAAATCTTTTCCCACACTCCAGACATTGGTGATTCTTAACACCACTGTGTGTCAGGGTGTGTTTGGTGAGGGTAGACTTATCACTAAATCTTTTCCCACACTCTACACATTCATGATTCTTAACACCACTGTGTGTCAGGGTGTGTGTGGTGAGGTCAGACTTCCGAGTAAATCTTTTCCCACACTCCAGACATTGGTGATTCTTAACACCACTGTGTGTCTGGGTGTGTTTGGTGAGGGTAGACTTATCACTAAATCTTTTCCCACACGCTACACATTCATGATTCTTAACACCACTGTGTGTCAGGGTGTGTTTGGTGAGGTTAGACTTCTGAGTAAATCTTTTCCCACACTCCAGACATTGGTGATTCTTAACACCACTGTGTGTCAGGGTGTGTGTGGTGAGGGTAGACTTATCACTAAATCTTTTCCCACACTCTACACATTCATGATTTTTAACACCACTGTGTGTCAGGGTGTGTTTGGTGAGGTCAGACTTATCACTAAATCTTTTCCAACATTCCAGACATTGGTGCTTCTTGTCACCACTGTGTGTACTCAGGTTGTACAAGTGCTTCATGTGAATCTTCACGTGGCTGGCAATATCCCGCTTTGTCTTGAAACACTTGCCACAAACATCACATTTGAACTCCCTCAAACAACTGTGTCAAAAGGTGTGTGCGGTGAGGCTAGACTTCTGAGTAAATTTTTTCCCACACTCCAGACATTGGTGATTCTTAACACCACTGTGTGTCAGGGTGTGTTTGGTGAGGGTAGACTTTAGAGTAAATCTTTTCCCACACTCCAGACATTGGTGATTCTTAACACCACTGTGTGTCAGGGTGTGTTTGGTGAGGGTAGACTTATCACTAAACCTTTTCCCACACTCTACACATTCATGATTCTTAACACCACTGTGTGTCAGGGTGTGTTTGGTGAGGTTAGACTTCTGAATAAATTTGTTCCCACACTCCAGACATTGGTGATTCTTAACACCACTGTGTGTCAGGGTGTGTGTGGTGAGGGTAGACTTATCCCTAAATCTTTTCCCACACTCTACACATTCATGATTTTTAACACCACTGTGTGTCAGGGTGTGTTTGGTGAGGTCAGACTTATCACTAAATCTTTTCCAACATTCCAGACATTGGTGATTCTTAACACCACTGTGTGTCAGGGTGTGTTTGGTGAGGGCAGACTTCTGAGTAAATCTTTTCCCACACTCCAGACATTGGTGATTCTTAACACCACTGTCTGTCAGGGTGTGTTGGGTGAGGAGAGACTTATCACTAAATCTTTTCCCACACTCCAGACATTGGTGATTCTTGTCACCACTGTGTGTACTCCTGCAGGTTGTACAAGTGCTTCATATGAATCTTCACGTGGCTGGCAATATCCCTCTTTGTCTTGAAACACTTGCCACAAACATCACATTTGAACTCCCTCAAACCACTGTGTCTAAAGGTGTGTTTGGTGAGGCTAGACTTCTCAGTAAATCTTTTCCCACACTCCAGACATTGGTGATTCTTAACACCACTGTGTGTCAGGGTGTGTTTGGTGAGGTTAGACTTACAATTAAATCTTTTCCCACACTCCAGACATTGGTGATTCTTAACACCACTGTGTGTCAGGGTGTGTTTGGTGAGGCTTGACTTATCACTAAATCTTTTCCCACACTCTACACATTCATGATTCTTAACACCACTGTGTGTCAGGGTGTGTTTGGTGAGGGTAGACTTATCACTAAATCTTTTCCCACACTCTACACATTCATGATTCATAACACCACTGTGTGTCAGGGTGTGTCTGATGAGATAAGACTTGTGAGTAAATCTTTTCCCACACTCCAGACACTAGTGATTCTTAACACCACTGTGTGTCAGGGCGTGTTGGGTGAGGTTAAATTTCTTAGTAAATTTTTTCCCACACTCCAGACATTCATGATCCTTGACGCCACTGTGTGTCAGGAAATGCCTCTCAAGCAGACTCTTACATCTGAATGATTTACTACATTGTGAGCAACAAAACTGCCTCTCTCCTTCTTGGCCTGAGCTGCCTGCCTCCAGGTGATTCTTGCCATCCCTCCTGTACCTCCCCACAGCTGAGGCAGACTGCTGCTGCTGCTCCCGGCCACTGGTGGTGCTGCTGCCTCCTGCCACAGCCTCCACCGCAGCAATACTCGCGGCAGCACACATGGCGGCCGATCCTGCAGGAAGCTTTAGGGATGCCGGCGCGAGATGCCTTAGTGTGCAGCAGAACACCCAGCTGGGACTGTGACCTCACCACCTGTAACAGTGGTCACAGTCAGCACACAGAGAGCCAGCTGGGACTATGATCTCACCACCTGCAACAGTGGTCACAGTCAGCACACAGAGAGCCAGCTGAGACTGTGACCTCACCACCTGCAACAGTGGTCACAGTCACCACACATAGAGCCAGCTGGGACTGTGACCTCACCACCTGCAACAGTGGTCAGTCAGGACAGAGAGAGCCAGCTGGGACTGTGACCTCACCACCTGCAACAGTAGTCACAGTTAGGACACAGAGCCAGCTGGGACTGTGACCTCACCACCTGCAACAGTGGTCACAGCTAGGACACAAAGAGCCAGGGTTAGGTTCAATTTGTTTTTTTGTCATTTTTGTTCCAAATCACTAAAATTAAAAAGTTATTTGCGTCAGAAACGGTTAGCAGATTAATTTGAAACACATCAAAACTCACCAGTAAAAGTTTCGGTACATGTTTACACTAAGACCGCAATTGCCTACACAATTGGGAGTGTGGTTTCTGTTCACCTTAATAGATTCTAAGAAACATTCTCTCTATGAACTTCCGTCGCAAATCACTACTTTCGGAGATATAAGACGTTTTTAACAGGAGGGAGTGTATAGGAGATATGAAAATTAAACTAACCTAACCCCACCTTTAGACTTACTAACCTAACCTATTCCCACGCTTTAACCTCCTAACTAAAGCCAAATATGGGTTATAATGGACGAGGACTTCACGGTCGTTTTCAGAGACACAGACTAATTTTTCCTGGCCTACAATAGGTGCTTTTTCTAATGGAGATAGTTTTATTTTCGGAAACCCATTCCTATACACTCCTTCCTATTAAAAACGTCTTATACCTCCGAAAGTAGTGATTTGTGTATTATCATTATTACTACTACTGCTACTACTACTACTACTATTACTACTACTACTACTACTACCATTGCCGTAATAAGAGACCCCACACCGTCTTGCCTCTCGCTCAACAATACTACCCATTATTATGCTCAACAATACTACTACCCATTATTATGCTCAACAATACTGCTTTCTGTCACTGTTCTCGGACTTATGGTTCATGGCATACGCCTTATTTACCCTTCCTCGGCTTTCCATAGGGGCGATAATCCCGTCATTTAAGGTTATTAATGGACAAAACAACACTGATAAAATAAGCAACATGGCATCTCCAGCGGATGTCAACACTGCGCCCGTGACGTCACTCAGCGCCCGAGGCACAACACAGGCTGCAGCCCTTCATTACACATTATACGCACTAAATAATGAAGGAACTACCACGGATAATGTACAATGATCATAAATACACCACGTACACCCTCAGAAACCCATTAAATAACAAAGAAATAGGGATATTCAAGTTGGGAAAAAGTGACTAATTCATTGCGCAATATTTACAACCACACAAAATTTTGTGTGGTTGGGGCCACAACCACAAAAAAGTGGTAGGGCCCCCTAGCCCAACTTTTTCTTATGGGGGTGGCCGGGGCGGTGCAGAGGCGGCGCCTGCCCGTCGAATCACTCCTGGGATCAACCTGCGGAGAGTTCTTCGTGTGGGCTCGTGGAACGTTCTGAGCCTCTCAGACAATCATCGACTACCTCTCCTATCGGGCGAGCTCAGTAGGCTGAGGGTGGATATAGTGTGCCTCTCTGAGACGAGGAGGCCTGGCAGTGGCGAGACTAGCAGTGGGGGTTACACCTACTGCTGGTCCGGCATGAGCAATGGTCACCGTGTCCGGGGAGTAGCTATAGGCATCTCCAGCAAACTGCAGCCGTCAGTTGTTGAGGTTACTCCGGTTGATGAGCGTATAATGCGGGTGAGGATGAAACACACTCTGGGTTTCATGTCTCTTGTTGCAGTGTACGCTCCTACCGAGATGCGTAAAACTGAAGAGAAGGAGATGTTCTACGCCAAACTCGACTCTGTATTAGACCAGTGTCCTCCTCGGGACACACTCATTGTCTTGGGCGACTTCAATGCTACTACTGGCACTGTGAGAGATGGCTACGAGTTATGTGTTGGTCCCCATGGATCCGGTACCAGAAACACCAACAGTTCTCTGCTTCTGAACTTTGCAAGGTCCAGAAGGTTGAGAATTGCAGGTTCTTGGTATCAGAGACCAGAGCTGCACCGCTGGATATGGTATAGTAATGCCGGAGGGGTAGCTAAGGAGATCGACCACATCCTCGTTAGTAGTCGTTGGAGGATCCTCCAGAACTGCAGGGTTTACCGGAGTGCTGAGTTCTTTGGAACAGATCACAGACTTGTTGTTGCTACACTTAAGCTTCATGTCAAGTCTAGAAGCATTTCAAGAGGTAACCATACTGTGTTTCATCTTGAGAAACTGAAGGACTTGACATGTGCTCATGAGTATGCAGTGGCAGTCTCAAATCGGTTTGATGAGCTCGGTGCTCTCGGGGACCCTGTAGAACTGTGGGATACCTTCAAACGTGAAAGTCTACAGGCTGCCAAGGAGTGTATTGGGGAGCGCCCGAGGTAAAGGCGTGGTTTTGTCTCGACGGAGACGCTGGAGAAAGTTGAGGAGAGTCGCGCTGCCAGGCTGGCTGGGAACCAGTACCAGCACAGGGCTCTGTCACGCCGGACTAGAGCCCTCCTGAGGAGAGACAAGGAGAGGTATGTCAGGAGTCTCGCTGAGGATGTCGAGGGTCATTTGAACGCTAATGACCTCCGACCCGCCTACCGAGCCCTGAAGAAGCTCCGTTCCAAGTCTCCTTCTCGGGCGAGTGCTATTCGAACAGCAGATGGGCGCCTCATGTCGGACATGGATGGGCAGATGGCTCGTTGGGCTGAGTACTTTGGGCAGTTGTTCACGGTGGACCCTCCAACTGAGTAGCTTCACACCACTGGGTTACAGGCAGTGGATGCCGATCCTCCCATTGACGAAACCGCACCCTCTCTTGACGAAGTCAGAGAGGCTGTAGCAAAGTTGAGGGGTGGAAAGGCAGCTGGTGTTTGTAATATCAGTGCGGAGCTCCTCAAAGCTGGGGGTGTGGCCATGATCCGCGGGTTGCATGCTGTCCTGACTGCCGTGTGGCAATCAGGTACCATTCCTCCTGACTGGAAAAGGGGGCTGGTCGTCCCTATCTGGAAAGGGAAAGGGGACCGTCAGGACTGCAACAATTACTGCGGTATTACACTGCTCAGCGTACCAGGCAAGGTGCTTGCCCATCTATTGCTGACACGAATTCGCAGTCATCTGGTGAAGCATCAGAGACCTCAGCAGTCTGGGTTCACGCCTGGTAAGTCAACAACGGACCGTATCCTGGTGGAACGCCGACGTGAGTTTCGACAGGGGATGCTTGCAGCCTATGTTGATCTCAAGAAGGCGTTTGACTCAGTGCATCGTGAGTTACTCTGGGATCTTCTGCGACTTCGCGGGATTCCTGCAAGGACTATTGGTTTGATAACAGGTCTGTATTCTGGGACTGAGAGTGCTGTGAAGTGTGGGGCAGGTGTATCCGGCTTCTTTCCTGTGAATACAGGAGTGAGGCAAGGGTGCGTCCTTGCCCCATCACTTTTCAACGCTTGTATGGACTGGGTATTGGACAAGGTTGTAGATCAAAGTGATTGTGGAGCATCCGTCGGCAACACCAAGATCACTGATCTTGTTTTTGCCGATGATGCAGTAATCTTTGCTGAGTCGCTGGAGGTCCTGGTGATGGCTCTCGAGGCGCTGCACAAGGAGGCAAAGCCTTTGGGACTTGAGGTCTCCTGGCTCAAGACCAAGGTCAGGTGTTTGGAGACTTACTAGATGAAGCAGTACAGTCTGTTCATGCGTGTGGCGAGGACATTGAGATCTTGGAAAGTTTTACATACCTTGGTAGCGCAGTCCATAATGACGGCGGATCACGTCAAGAAGTCTTACGGCGGATTGGCATAGCCCACGGTGTTATGGACTCGCTCAGCGGGAGTATTTGGCGTTGTCGGTACCTGTGCAGGAGGACAAAGATCTGGATCTTCAAGTCGCTTGTGATCCCTGTCTTACTCTATGGTTGTGAGACATGGACACTAAATAGTGACTTGAAGAGACGAATCAATACCTTTGGTAATAAGTGTCTTCGCAGAATTATGGGGTATCGCTGGGATGATTACGTATCAAATCAGCGATTGCACCGTGAGACTGAATCGAGGCCTATTACCTGCATAGTTCGCCAGCGCCAACTTCGGCTATATGGGCATGTGGCACGCTACCCTGAAACGGATCCTTCCCATCGGGTTGTATCTGTAAGAGACAATCCGGCGTGGAGGCCAAGGGGGCGCCCACAAGGCTCGTGGCTGGGGCAAGTTGATGTTTCTTGTCGAGAGCTGCTTGGTATGGGAAAGGAGCCTGCATGGGAGCTCGCGCGTGGTGACCCCCGGGAGTGGCGTCGTAGGGTGGGCGAGGCGACGCGCCCCCCGGCGTATGCCCCCAATGATTGATTGATTGACACAAAATTTCACTTTTTAACTAACGCTTAAAAAAATAGGGAATCATATGAGTTACTCACTACGTGAATGATGTAGCTTAAAAACAGTAACAGATCCTAGTTTGGAGTAGCAGTAAAAAAGTCGGTTTTGTGTTTTGTTAAGGTAACGTAACATTTTAAAGCACTGGGTCTGCCGTTTTTCTCCCCTAAGCACATGAAATACACGGTAGCAGAACGCACACAAACACAAAGAGTGTGTGAATAACTTGGCAAACACAGACAAACCCACACACTTCAAATACAAGGAAGAATATGCCCGAGACAAAATAGTAACAAAAAACACAAGTCCAAGATTAAGATCTGAAAAATAGAAATCAACGCATTTGGCCCATGGTTAATGCCTAAAACGATGCGGAACAATCGAAATATATTGAAACAAACCAAAATTCTCCTAAAATTGATGTAGAAATAAAATTATTGATACGTAAAGGACAAATAGATGGCATTTATAACTGAAAAAAAAAAAAAAAAAATTCAATAGGCTATCAAAACAGCCTAAGCCTATCTTTTTTAACAGGTTTCCGGAATATAAAAATATCTCTATGTCATAAAGCAACATTTTTAGGCCAGGAAAAATTAGTCAGTGTCTCAGAAAAAAACCGCGCATTCCTCGTCCATTTTTACCGCCGTATCTTTTAGGCAAGCGGGACCGTATCTTTAGACACTGCTATCACTAACTCTGCATTAAAAGTGTCCGCGGCCAGGGAAGAACAGTGGCGATGCAGGTCACAAGAGGAAGAAGAGTGTGGCGGACGTAAACCCTTGTCTCTCGCCTCCCTATAAACAACATGTCATTATCTCCTAAAGGAATGCCGGACGTTTCGCCCCATGGAAATTTCGCCCCCGCCCAATCGCGGACGTTTCGCCCCCATTTGCGGACGTTTCGCCCCCCATTTGCAGACGTTTCGCCCCCCATTTGCGGACGTTTCGCCCCCCATTTGCGGACGTTTCGCCCCACTCGCGGACGTTTTGCCCCCCGGATTCGCCCCACGGAAATTACTATACTGTTTCAAAACTGTTCATCAAATGACTACAAAATCATCAGAAATACTGATAGATTTGTTTACGCACAAAATGATGACGAAATGCTGTTATCGACCGGTCTTAAAGGGACAGTGTACTTCGAATTCCGTACTATAGTCAAAACAGGATTTGAGTGATAGTCGATTTTTCTACGATAATTTCCATATTTCTTCTTCAAATCTCTCCAAATTTTGACACACTTAGTTTCTAACCAATACCTAACTACACGTCAATATTTCTGATGATTTTGTAGTCATTTGATGAACAGTTTTGAAATAGTATAGTAATTTCCGTGGGGCGAATCCGGGGGGCGAAACGTCCGCGAGTGGGGCAAAACATCCACGAATGGAGGCGAAACGTCCGCTAATGTGGGGCGAAACGTCCGCTAATGTGGGGCGAAACGTCCGCGATTAGGAGGGGGCGAAACTTCCATGGGGCGAAACATCCGGTTACCGGCGACAGGTCTCAGTTGGTGTTTCTGCGAGAATTCCTATTGGCGAGAGTTTCATAAACCTATTCAAGTCTCCCTACACCCTACCGCCAATAACACTATAGTCACCACTGCACATATATGTCGTCAGGCGCCATATATTACGAATTGTATCATCACTACAGATACATAATTGTATGTGCCACTAAAGATGCATGCACAGTAGTTTATACTAAGTACCTGTCTTCAGTGGCACATACAAGTCTATAGTGATGCTATAATTAGTAATATTTAGCGCCTGGCGACAAAAGTGCAGTGGCGACTATAGTGTTATGATGGGGGAGGAACAGAATGGTTTTCGCAAGGATAGGAGAGGTGAGGACAACATGTTCGTAGTCAGTTCAGTGATAGAGAAAATGAATAGAATGGGTGGGAAGACATACCTTGCATTCCTTGACATTGAAAAGGCTTATGATAGGGTCAATAGGGGTTTGCTTTGTAGACTACTGTCTAGGATTGGGATTAGTGACAGAATAGTCAGCATAATAAATAGTATGTATGAGGACACACGGGCAGTGTACAGGCTTGGGGACATAGAGACAGAGTGGGTAGGTAGTCGAAGAGGGGTTAGGCAGAGCTTGCGTGTTATCACCGTTACTTTTTGGCTTATATACAGAGGAATTAGCAATTAGGTTGAGAAATTCGGGCTATGGGATAAGGGTTGGGGAGGAAAAGTTGAGCAGTTTACTATATGCTGACGACATAGTTGTCATGAGTGAGGACAGTGGAGAACTTCAGGAGATGTTACATGTAGTCGCACAGTATGGGAGGGATTTTGGGATGAAATTTAACAGTGAGAAAAGTCAGGTCCTGGTTATAAATGTAGAGGCAGCAGATGAGGGTAGGAGTTGGGAAATGGGAGACCTGAGGATAGGGCGCACCGAGTCATATAAATACCTAGGTATCACGGTAGATGGGAAGGGAGCAGATAGGACGAAACAGGATAAAATAGGAAAAGCAAATCAGTGGGTGGGAAGGCTTGGTAGTGTAGCAAGATGTAGGGCAAACAGGTATGAGGTAGTAAGAGGGTTGTGGAAAGGCATGGCAGTACCGAGCCTCATGTATGGGGCAGAGTGTATGAGGTGGATGGTAGGAGAGCTAGACAAGTTAGAGGTAGTACAGAACAGGGTAGGTAGACTTGCACTAGAGGCAAACAGGTATGTAGCAGTGGAGGCGATCAGGGGAGAGGCAGGGTGGAGTACCTTTGCGGAGAGAATAGGAAAGTCAGTGCTTAATTACAAAATCAGGCTTAGATAAATGGATGAAAACAGGTGGGCTCGAAAAGTTTATGAGTGGATAGGGCAGAGTAGTAAATGGGATAGATCAAGCAGACGGAGGGAGAGGAAATGTGGGTTACAGGGTTTCACAGATAGGATACACCAGTCTAGTGAGGGGGAGTTAAAGCGAAAGGTGAATGACCAAGTTCAGAGGCAGGGCAGGGAGATGTGGAGACAGAGGATGGAGGGTAAGAGTTCTCTGAATTGGTACAAGGGGAAGACCACACCAAAGTGTGAGGTCTTTTATGATGGTAGCTTAGGGAGTAGTTTAATATTTAAAGCAAACACTAAATCTTTGGAGGTCAATAGTAGAACATATAGATGGGCAAACGAAGGAAGCAAGATATGTCAAATGTGTATGGGTAGACTAGATGAAACTGTAGATCACCTGGTATTAATGTGTCCAAGGTATGATGAGGAAAGAGAGCGGCTTATAGCAATAGTGGCACGGGAGGTAGGCGGGGATCAGTGGGATAGAGTGGCAGAGGGGAACATAGATGGGATAATGGAATTTCTTTTAGGTTTGAGTAGGGTACAGGACACCAATAGAAGAATAATTGAAGGGGTTAAAGTATTTTTAGAAAAGGCATGGGTAAAAAGAGCAGAGAGTTAGGGCCTAATCCTATAAGCCCTGAGGGAGCCAGCCGGAAAATAGGCTTTGAACTACGGATGAAAACCGCGGTTTAGCTCCCCACCTGGAAAGAAGAAGACGGTAGTTGGTTGACGGTGCCCGAGATTCCTAGCATTTCACCTCTCTCAGCGACAATTACCATTACAACAATAATCAAATAGTCGTCAGGTAGCTACAGCGTACGCCAGTACACTTCCGTACTGTGCGTGGGCAGATAGAGGGCAGTAGAGGAAAATGGTGAGGTCAAAAGCCCAGTCTGAGCTGTGGCGTCGTCGTTTCCATGGTAACGGCGGGGACTTGTTTACATACCACTGCGAGGCGCCCAAAAGCGTTTGATAGAGGGGTACAGAAACCCGAACGGCGCAAGCCGCTCAAATTCTTCTTCTCAAACGCAGCCCTGCAGCAGTGCCTGTCAGCTGTTCGCTCCGGCGTGGGGCGCGGCGGCCACCTTGGATCCATTGACACTACGACCCTAACAACAATGTCTATGTTTTGATTTCTAGGATTACTGTATTACTTTATTGACTGCCATTTGGTGCTTTCGAGGCAGTATGAATATTATTTATGCTGTTTTGGTTATTGTAAGAGATGTGAGAGGTGTAGAAATAATGAAAATTATATAAAATGAAAATGTTTTAGCTTTTCAAAGGAACTACCACGTAACCGCGTGTAGGTCCCACGGCCTCTTGTAGCTTCCTTATTTACTTAGGTTCACTTATGGCTAGCTATTATCATAACTGTTATTTATGTCTAGGTAGAGAAATACAGCCATAATGAACACACAAATAAGTCATGGTCCAAGCCAAACTAACACATACACACTAAATAAGATAGGGAAATAAGACAAAATAGAGGCCAGCACACAAGTCCCCACAAAGCAGGCGTGTGTCTGACTAGTGACTACCTAGCTACTCTTGCTGGGTTAAGTTAGGCAATTATCTATAAAACCAGAGAAGAAAAATGGCTAAAACTTTTGAGGTAATATTAACACGAAGAAATTTTTTAATAATACTTAGAAAAGTTCTCTTAAAACCCTGCAATAAGTAAAGAAAAATTACCAAGGCTACAGATAATATATCCCATCATAGTGTAATGCTAATAATACTAGCTAGATATATGGTCAGTGGCTAGAAATACGGCCATGGCTAGATATACGGCAGTGGCACGACAGTAGCATTCAATAAAACACCTCCTTCATGCATTTTGTCGTATATATTACAAAAATACATCAAGAGCATGTATAGAAACGGAGAGGCAGATATACATGATTCATTTTGTATAAAGAGATGATGCTCAGGGGATCCAACGTACACTTCTATATTCCAGAGGCAGCTTATGTATATAGAAATTCATTTATGCATAACTATGGAATTCTAGACACTGATATACCACAGGCTGGGCTGGTGGTGGGGGAGGGGAACGAGGGGAATAGAGGGGAAGGGGTGAGGGTGACAGGGAGGGAGGGGAGGGGAAGGGGTGACGGGTGGACGGGGGGAAAGGGTGAGAGGAATAGAGGGGAAGGGTGAGGGTGAGGGGAGAGGTGTGAGGGAACAGTTTACATCATGTGAGGATTTCAAGCAAACATTATTGTCACAGTTTCCTTAAATAAGAGATTCATTGTTTTCTTTGGTATTTGTGATAATTTCAAAGCTTTCTATATTCTGTAATTGTAAATGTATGTAGTCCTAAGTGTGAGTGTGTGTGTGTGTGTGTGTGTGTGTGTGTGTGTGTGTGGTGTGTGTGTGTGTGCATGTGTGTGTTGTGGTGCATGTGTGTGTGTGTGTGTGTGTGTGCTGCGGTACATGTGTGTGTGTGTGTGTGTGTGTGTGTGTGTGCTGTGGTACATGTGTGTGTGTGTGACATTGAAAATCACCTTAATTAACAAGATATGCATATTTGACGTACCAACCAACAGAATGTAATTGAGTATTCATATCAACATTATTTCCTTTTTTTGGCAACTATGTATATCACAGAAAAAAGCGATCGATTTTAGGGGTTAAAGTGACTGGTAATAATTCATAAATCCTTTGACCTTATGACTCCTCACGCCTAAAGGGAGTCGATTCCAAGGCTTGACACACTTCAATACCTAGAAGAGGAATATAAGAGTAGAGAAGAGGGTTGGATGGAGATAAAAGCAGATGATGGAGAATGGAGTCACTTAGAGAAGAGGAATCTAAGAGTAAAGAGGGTAGGATGAAGAAATAAAACCAGATGTTGGAGTATATATATAGTCAGCTAGAGAAGAGGAATCTAAGAGTAAAGAAGAGGATAGGAAGAAAGATGAATGAAGATGATGGGATGCAGAGATAAAATCAGATAATGGAGAATATAGTCACTTACCGTAGAGAAGAGGGAGTATAGTATTCGTGGAGATGATGGAGGAATGGTTAGCAGATTGAAATGGTTGGTACAGGGAGGTAGATGGAGGGAAGGAGGAAAGGGAGATGGGGGATATCACAACTTTTATCAACATTAACCCTTTGAGGCCCAGAACGTAATTTCCATTGTAATTTGGCTACCATTATACGATTTTTAGTTAATATTAGCAATGTTTTATAGATATGACCTGTTTACTATCCTTGTCGACTAATTAATTTGGGATATAGGCTACAGTTATTTTTTGTAATTTTATGGCTCAACAACAGACTTTTTTTTATAGCAAAGGAAAGATCTGGGCGTGAAGGGGTTAATGAGTCACTGTATCGTCACCACACACGCTACACAGGAACGTCTATACCTGAAGTAAAAAAATACAGACTTGTTAAATAATCATTGACCTTTTTTCAAGTTTAGAATCAAACACACACCACCACAAAATATCACCATTATTATCATTGTTATTATTTCACACTGGAGTTCATATGAGAGAAGACAGATCACACTGGTTATGCATATATATAGAGAGAGAAAGAGTGAGAGAAGTATGCTTGTATAGTTGATGTATGCATATATATATATATATATTATATATATATATATATTATATATATATATATATATTATTTTATATATATATATATTATAAAATATATATATATATATATTGTTACGTCCCCCCGTAACTTACCAAAGACAGTTCACACTGGTCTGAGTTCGGCGTGGGCCTGGTGGTCCGAGGACTACTTACTAACAACGGTCAGAGCACTGGCGAGAAAAAGAGCGTCTCCTTTAACCATTTATTTCCACATGGTACTTGAGAAGGCACACACAGTTACAGGAGGGGAGTGTATACACTTATCTTCACACACAAGCACACGCTCCAAGCATTCCAGGGCACAGGCGTAGAGGGTGAGAGACGGGAGAGCAGTTCCATGCGTTACCAACGACTCCAGGCGACTGCTCCTCTGTCCTTTTCGCGCGTCGGCGCGCATTGCCAGACCTCTCCACCCTCTCTCACTCCTGCCTCTCGCCACCCAGACATATACACACATACACGCATACACGCATACATGATTACAGTATTACAATCGTAACACTACCCCTCCTTTACAACACAAGACGTCCTCGTCTGTAACATAAAACATTTTCTACAACAGCAAATAATATCAAAAACTGAACATAACAAAAACTCAGGCTGATATGAAACTTAATATCCTTCCTCTACATCGCTATCCATAACGTAATCTCCTTGCCAGCAGGGAGGTCGGCGTGTACGTTTTGAGGGAGCCAGAGACCAGTCTCCTGTCTCCACGCCAACCAACGAGACGTACTCGTCCCTGTCACGCGCCACTGCTTCTGCCGCAGATGGCTCGCCTTGACTCGTGGGGTCTCTTTCTTCCTCTTCCTCCTCCTCCTCCTCCTCTTCTTCCTCACCATTCGACCCACTCCACGTGAATACGCCTTCGTCCGCATATTTATACAAGCGGTCGACATGTACCACACGCATCCATTTTCCTGTCCCGGGACTGATGCGGTATGTCACATCAGACAGGACCTCCACCACAGTATATGGTCCCTCCCAAGGGCTTTGCAACTTGGGAGACAAGCCCTGTTTTCTACGGGGGTTATAGAGCCACACTTTGTCACCCGGAAGGTACTGAGCTTCACGCACACGCTGTTGGTACCTTCGCCACATCGAATGTCCCGCGGCTCGCAGCCGTTTACTCACTCTCTCGCGAGTATTGTCTAAACGCAGCTGCAGCGCCACGGCGTATTCTGTCTCCACTGTCGGCAGTTCCTCATCTGGTGGTCGTCCTGTTGCCAGATCCACGGGTAGACGCATTTCTCTGCCAAACATGAGTCGCGCTGGCGTGTAACCCGTAGCTTCGTGTTGAGCAGAGCGGTAAGCCATCAGTAGGTAAGGTAACCGCACATCCCAGTCTTGTTGGTCTGCCTCGCAATACTTAGCCAGTTCTCCGGCGAGGGTAACGGTTGAACCTCTCCACCA
Organism: Chionoecetes opilio; assembly: GCA_016584305.1. Taxonomy (NCBI): domain Eukaryota; kingdom Metazoa; phylum Arthropoda; class Malacostraca; order Decapoda; family Majidae; genus Chionoecetes; species Chionoecetes opilio. The sequence goes on along the minus strand of JACEEZ010019985.1, from coordinate 75,998 downwards.
TTCCGTCATTTGCGGCCTCAGTGGGCGTGTCCGAGTTTTATGATGCCCAACAGCTCACAGCACTCACGGAAGACTCGGGACTCAAACTCACGCCCTTGGTCTGAGTGTAGCTTACCGGGAACTCCAAATCGGGTAAAGCACTGGACAACCAACACTCCTGCCACCGTCTTTGCCTCATGGTCTGGGAGGGCATAAGCCTCGGGCCACTTAGTAAAATAGTCCATCAGGACACAGATGAACCTATTGCCCCGAGGGGTGCGCGGGAAGGGGCCCGCGATGTCCACCGCCACTCTCTCCATGGGTGCTCCTGCTCGGTATAGCTGAAGGGGCGCCCGCGTCCTTTGGGCGGGACCCTTCTTTAGCGGCACAGGTGAAAACAGGTGCGACACCAACTCTATCACATCACGCCGCAGGCCAATCCAGTAGAAGGGGCTGACGGAGGCGGCATAACGTCTTCTTAACGCCTTGGTGCCACTGGTGTGTCCCGCATGCACCCCCTGCACACAATTCTTCACGCAAGGCGTGCGGTACCACCGTCACCCATCTCCCTCTCCTCCTTACCAGCTTCCACCCAGCGCCTCTGTAACACTCCCTCGTCGAGTCGTAATACCGCCCACTGCTCCACGAGACACTTGGTGGCTGGACTTTCCGGTGACACCTCTTCCCACTGCGGCCTCTCGTTTCCCAATTCCATCCAGCGAACTACGGGAGCGAGGTCAGGATCCTCACGCTGTGTTTTCCTCCAGCGATTCTGCGCCTCTTCAGCCTCAGTGTGCACGTGTAACCGCCTACACAACTGTGTTCAGCCTCCCCCCGGCTACAGTGCGTGCAGCCAGGCTCGCACGGGCGGCGACTGAAGACTGTCAGCGTTGTTTATGAATTCTTCCCGGCCGGTGTTCCACACGGTAGTTATACTGCTCTATACGGCCCAACCACCGTGCTAGCTGCCCCTCGGGTTCCTTCAGTGTCTTTAACCAGCGAAGGGCTGCGTGATCCGTCCTGACGGCGAACTCTGCCCCATACAAGTAGTGGTGGAAGTGACACAAGCTCCTCACTACTGCCAGCAACTCCTTCCTTGTCACACAGTAGTTGCGTTCTGGCTTGCTAAACTTGGCACTGAAGTAAGCCACCACATTTTCTTGTCCATCCTTAACCTGTGATAGGACGGCACCGATACCCTCAGCGCTGGCGTCAGTGTCGAGCAGATATGGGAGACTAGGGTCGGGGTAAGGCAAAACAGGAGCCTCCACCATGGCCTTCTTCAGGTTCTCAAAGGCCTGCTGACACGCCTCATCCCAGTGGAAGTGTGCTCCCTTCCTGGTGAGTTGGTGGAGCGCAGCGGCGATGGTCGAGAATCCCTGCACGAACCGTCGATAGTACGTACACAGGCCGAGGAAACTTCTCAGCCCCGCCACACAGGTAGGCACCGGCCAGTCCTCCACGGCCGCCACTTTCTCCGGATCCGTGCGCACTCCATTTCTCCCCACAAAGTGACCCAGGAAAGGAACCTCTCGCTGGAAGAAAGTGCACTTCTTGGGGCTAAGCTTCAGGTTTGCTTTCCTCAGGCGGCCTAACACCTCCTCCAGCCTCTCGAGCTCCTCCTTGAAGGTGCCTCCGACGACCAGCACATCGTCGAGGTGCACTAGGGCAGTCCTCCACTGTAGCCCCTCGAGTACCCTCTCCATCAGCCGCTCGAAACACCCTGGAGCATTACAGAGGCCGAAGGGCATCACGTTGAAGTGCCGTAGCCCTTGCCCGAAGGTAAATGCCGTCTTCTTCTTGTCCTCCTCCACCATCTCCACCTGATGATAACCCGACTTCAGGTCGCGAGTGGAGAACCATTGCACCCCCTTCAGTGCATCCAGCGTGTCGTCTATCCTGGGCAGGGGGTAAGAGTCCTTGACGGTCACCTGGTTGAGTGCCCGGTAGTCCACACAAAACCGTTTAGAACCATCCTTCTTGGTGACAAGGACGACCGGGGACGACCAGGGGCTGTCAGACCCCTCGATCAGCCCCAGAGTAGCCATCTCGTTGACAGCTCGCTGCATCTCTTCCCGCTTGGCTGGAGCTACTCGGCGTGGCGGCTGCTTGATCGGTCGGCGGTCCCCCGTGTCGATGGTGTGCCTCACCATGGACGTGCGACCCAAATCCATGTCTCCCTGGCTGAATGCATCGGCAAACTTACCGAGAGTGTGCCGCATCACCCTCGTCTGTGCCTCAGTCAGACAGACGGCGCTCCTGCGCGCCAAGTCCTCCAAGTACTCGGGCAGCCCAGTTACGGCTGCTCCCCCACTCCCAGGCTGCTCACTCATTACACCACCGTCCTGCCGTTGTTCCCCTCCAGTAGTGGTGACGTCCGACTCTTGTCCTTCCCTCGACAGCATGCACTGGACTCTGTTACCAGTCCACAGGGCTGCGTGCTTCACCTCAGGGTTGATGACTGACTCAGCGGCGCTGACCGGGAGCAAGGGCGCTTCCTCTCCACGCACCCTTAACGTCTGCCTCCCGAAATCCACGAGCGCCTCCCACTGACTCAGATAATCCATTCCCAGTAGGCACGGCTCCTCCATAGCGGCGACGAACACTGGTAGCTCCTCCTCGACACTGCCCACGCCGATGCGAGCCTTCACTGGTCCCTTGAGTGACACACAGTGCCCTGTGACTCCACAAAGCTGTTGCTGGGCTACTGAGGGTCCTTAGAGTCCACCACGTCCTCCTGGCAAACGTTCTCTCCGCTCCTGTGTCCACCACCAAGCGGCACGGCCTTCCATCTACCGTACCTGCCACCTGGACAGCTGGAGGTGTGACGTGACGGCAGCTTAGTCCACGCGGGGTTCGTGGGGTGTTGGCTGGGTCGCGGCCCTCGCACCCAGCCCGGCTGCGTTTCCCGCTTGTTGCACGGCCCTTGGTTGTCTGCAGGCGCTGGTTGCGTGGCCCGGCTGGCCACAACTCCAGCAGCAGGGCTGGAAGGTGGGAGGGCGCAGCTCTTCCAACGATCGCGTCATTCCCGCCTGCCCACACTGGCCCCGCTTGTGACCGGTCCGGCCACATCCCCAGCAGCTTCCCTTGAAAGCGCCTGTACTCGCTCTCCTCTGCCTGGGCGGCGTCTTGGTCTGCGCGCGGCGGGCCCGGATAGCACGGCGGGGAAAGGTGGGTTCCGTAACGTCACTAGACGTACGGAGAAAAGACTCAAACTCCAGAGCCCTCGCCAAGGCCACCTGCATGTCCTCCGGGTGCGCCTGCTTCACGTAAATCTGCAGCCGCTGGTCGATGAGGGCGTCGACGAAGTGGTCGCGGGCCAAAACAACCACCATTTCCTCCGGCGCCTTCGGATATGCCCGGCGCACCAACGACTCCAGCTCGTGCGCCAGGTGAGACAGCGGCTCGCCTCGCATCCTTACTCTACCCTTCAAGTGAGCCCGGTACACCTCCGCTTGCTGGTGGTGGCCAAATTTACGTTGTAGTGCGTCCACGACACACTGGTATGACGCCCGCTGCGCCGGCGTCAGATGCCCCAAGACCTCCACAGCCGCCCCGCGCAAACTCGAGACAAGTTGTAGCACTCTCTCTACAACACTCCACAACTGAGCGTCCGCCAGTATCTCGAACTGAGCCTTGTAAGCCTCCCACGGCACTTTACCGTCAAAGTCTGCCGGCTTCCTCCTACTGGGCTGACTGTAACAGGGTTGGTGTGACGTGACGGCTGGTTTAAAGGTAGCAGGATCCCACAGGCCCCTTGGGAGGCAAGGGGATGGGGAGAGCGGGGGAGAGAGAGGCATGCGTGAAGTCGCTCCATGAGGCGGGGGTGGCGATGGCGGCCACCCTCCCCACGGCCTTGCTGACTCCACACTCAGCCGTCTATGGTCGTAAGGTCGAAAGTCACCCGTCCCGGCCTGTCCATTTTCGCCCTTATGCTCTCCATCCATTATCGCCTGGTGCAATGTTGCCAGCTCACCTCTGCACTCGGTTACTCCTCTAAGAGCGACAGTTACGGCCTCCTCTGCCTGCCTCCTTACAAGCTCGACCGCCCCCAGCAGCTCCTCCTTGACAATATCCAGTTTCTCGTCTGTATACTGCTGGGACTCTCGCTGCACGGCCTGCCAGCCTTCATGCATCGCGACTAAGCTCGCGTGTCCTCACTTCCGCCCTCTCTTCCGCCTCCCTTGCTTGTACGGCCTGTGCGTTCATTTTCCCCATCATAGCGGTAAGGAGTGTCATTACGTCGGGTTTCTGCCCATCGCCTGAGTCTCCGTCCTTTTCAACACTGTCCTTTTCCCCACTTGGTATGCTGCGCGCCATCTTCCTTGCTAAAACCTGCCGGCTTTCCTGACGCCATCTTGCCGTCCCAGGACCACCAGGCGTGACCCACGACTTTCACTGTTAACAAACACAATTCCACTTATGACACCATTTGTTACGCCCCCCCGTAACTTACCAAAGACAGTTCACACTGGTCTGAGTTCGGCGTGGGCCTGGTGGTCTGAGGACTACTTACTAACAACGGTCAGAGCACTGGCGAGAAAAAGAGCGTCTCCTTTAACCATTTATTTCCACATGGTACTTGAGAAGGCACACACAGTTACAGGAGGGGAGTGTATACACTTATCTTCACACACAAGCACACGCTCCAAGCATTCCAGGGCACAGGCGTAGAGGGTGAGAGACGGGAGAGCAGTTCCATGCGTTACCAACGACTCCAGCAGGCGACTGCTCCTCTGTCCTTTTCGCGCGTCGGCGCGCCCCTGCCAGACCTCTCCACCCTCTCTCACTCCTGCCTCTCGCCACCCAGACATACACACACATACACGCATACATGATTACAGTATTACAATAGTAACAATATATATACAAATTTATTCCAAAGCAGCATTTTGTAATTTCTTTTCTTTCTTTTCAATTATCCTAAGTCACCAATTGTTTCATTATAGGCCTCTTCCATTTGTGCCCAAGTTGCATGAACCAGTTCTTTCAGTTCAGGGTTGGGTTCTGGGTTCAGGGTTGGGTTCGCGTGTCACAAATGGAACGCAAAAAACCCGTTTTTTTTTTACAAACATACTCAGCTGGCGAGGCAATTTAAGAGAGAGAGAGAGAGAGAGAGAGACGAGGAGGGGAGAAGAGAGAGAGAGAGAGAGAGAGAGAAGAGAAGAGAAGAGGAGAGAGAGAAAAGAGAGAGAGAGAGAGAGAGAGAGAGAGAGGAGAGAGAGAGAGAGAGAGAGAGAGAGAGAGAGAGAGAGAGAGAGAGGAAAATGAGAGAGAGAGAGGAGAGAGAGAGAGAGAGAGAGAGGAGAGAGAGAGAGAGAGAGAGAGAGAGAGAGAGAGAGAGAGAGAGAGAGAGAGAGAGAGAGAGAGAGAGAGAGAGAGAGGAGAGAGAGAGAGAAGAGAGAGAGAGAGAGAGAGAGAGAGAGAGAGAGAGAGAGAGAGAGAGAGAGAGAGAGAGGAGAGAGAGAGAGGAGAGACGAGAGAGAGAGAGAGAGAGAGAGAACGATAAGAAGATAACGGGGAGAGAAAAACGAGAGAGAGAGATAACGAAGAGGATAGAGATAACGAGAGAGATAACGAGAGAGAGAGATAACGAGAAGAGAGATAACGAGAGATAACGAGAGAGATAACGAGAGAGAGATAACGAGATAACGCGAGAGAGGTAACGAGAGAGAGAGTACGAGAGAAAAGAGAGATAACGAGAGAGAGAGATAACGAGAGAGAGAGAGATAACGAGCGATAACAAGAGAGAGAGGGAGATAGCGAGAGATAACGAGAGATAACGAGTGATATAACTCAGCTAGCTGCTATGTGAAGGGATCATATCAAGTTTAAGATCGCGGGAACGCATGGCCTTCACCAGCCATGTATGCCACTTTTATGCCGTCTGACATACTCTCCGATCGTGCATGCGGAAAACCCTTAAACGATAAAGAAATAGGGCCCAAGGCGACCATTGTTTGTTATGAACTGAAAACTCTACCCAAGCTACCCACCTCTCAATGTGAGTAGAGAAAGTTCACGGGTTTTGCTGAGTCACTACGCGCTTTGCCTCGGACCCAGGTTTTCGTGCGCAAATGGAACGCCTGAATTCTTGGGTTCCGTAAACTGGTTCTTGAAATGTCACAAATGGAAGAGGCCTTATAGCAACTCTTGAAATGTTAGGATTCCTCTTGTTTTCATTTTTATACATATTTAATCATTTATTTGGTTATTTATGTCGATGAATGTTTAATACCAAGGCAAAAAGTAACACAAGAGGCATTTCATCCACTCCAAATCCTCCACCTACCACTCCACCCACTCATGTCACCTCTTCATCCACCACTTGTCTGCCCAAGGATACTATAGCTACTCGTATTATCTTGTATTATCCTTGTATTATCTTGTATTATCTTGTATTATCCTTGTATTATCTTGTATTATCTTGTATTATCCTTGTATTATCCTTATTATCCTTGTATTATCTTATATTATCCTTGTATTATCCTTAGTTATCCTTGTATTATCTTATATTATCCTTAGTTATCCTTATATTATCCTTGTATTATCCTGTTATCCTTGTATTATCCTTAGTTATCCTTGTATTATCTTACATTATCTTGTATTATCCTTATATTATCTTGTATTATCCTTGTATTATCTTTGTATTATCCTTGTATTATCTTGTATTATCCTTAGTTATCCTTGTATTATCTTGTATTAACTTATATTATCCTCGTATTCTTATATTATCCTTGTACTATCCTTGTATTATCCTTGTATAATCCTTGTATTATCTTATATTATCCTTGTATTATCTTTGTATTATCCTTATATTATCCTTGTATTATCTTTGTATTATCCTTGTATTATCCTTGTTTTATCTTTATATTATCTTATATTATCCTTGTATTATCTTTGTATTATCCTTGTATTATCCTTGTATTATCTTTGTATTATCCTTGTATTATCCTTGTATTATCTTTGTATTATCCTTGTATTATCTTTGTATTATCCTTGTATTATCCTTGTATTATCCTTGTATTATCTTATATTATCCTTGTATTATCCTTGTATTATCTTTGTATTATCCTTGTATTATCTTTGTATTATCCTTGTATTATCCTTGTATTATCTTTGTATTATCTTATATTATCCTTGTATTATCTTTGTATTATCCTTATATTATCCTTGTATTATCTTTGTATTATCTTGTATTATCCTTGAACTATCTTTGTATTATCTTGTATTATCCTTATATTATCTTATATTATCCTTGTATTATCTTATATTATCTTATATTATCCTTGTATTATCTTATATTATCCTTGTATTATCTTTGTATTATCATTGTATTATCCTTGTATTATCCTTGTATTATCTTTGTATTATCCTTGTATTATCCTTGTATTATCCTTGTATTATCCTTATATTATCCTTGTTTTTTCCTTATTATCTTATATTATCTTTGTATTATCCTTATATTATCTTGTATTATCCTTATATTATCCTTAGTTATCCTTCTATTATCCTGTTATCCCTGTATTATCCTTGCATTATCCTTAGTTATCCTTGTATTATCTTGTATTATCCTTATATTATCCTTTTCTTGGAATACGGACCCATCAATACATGTCTATCAATAGGGGTGTTCCTCAGGGTTCTGTCCTATCACCCACTCTTTCAATTATCACTGGGGAACAATTTGAAAAAAATAAATTGTTGAGTTAGATTTTTGAGCTTATTTAGACTAAAATTGGCATGCTGATTCCAAATCTGTAGTCAGTTTTTTTCTAGCACGTCTAGTTTTTTCTCCACAGCTTACCCTCCAGATAAGCAAAATTCACTTGTGAGCTTGTAAAACTTGCCAGCTGTTTTACGATTTGACTCATCGAGAGCTATGTGGCAACTTGTTTGTGCAGTTACAATTGAGACAGTGCGGTGAGAGGTGTGTGCAGCTCCCAATAGGTCAGTACTATCAATATCTGCAAACAGAAAGCTAGGATAGTAGGAATTAGGAGGATTTGTTATGGCTTTTCTCTTAACCTTGTAACAACATACCATTGTAGTTTCTATTTCGTTTTATGCTGTTTTTTTTTGTTTTCAAAGCTTGTAACTATTCCAGCATAGTGTTTTATTTACATAGGTATATATTTCTTTTGTTCAGATCATGTCTGCTCCTGCTACGTCTCGTCGTAAATGCCTAAACAACCCTGACTCCTTTTTGCTATATATGTGGTAGTTTCACCATTCCAAGTAAAGGGCAAGCATCAGCGTATTTGAAAAACCCAAGCATATTTCGCATATTTTAAAAGTGAAACTCGGTGATCAAGACAAGCTATGGGCCCTCAAAAAAGTGTGCAAGCAGTGTGTCGAGAGATTACGGATGTGGACCAAAGGAACACTGAAAAGTTGGCATTTGGTACCCCCATGGTTTGGCGAGAGCAAAAAGATAATTCCACAGACTGTTACTTTTGTTTAGTGAAAACATCAGGATTTAACATGAAAAAAAAAGTAAAATAGAATATCCTAATCTACCTCAGCATAAGACCAATGCCTCATTCAGCTGAATTCCAGTCCCATTTTTTCGAACAACTCCCTCCTCTCAGAAGATCTGAGTGATGTTGAAGAACGCAGTGACAGCAATGATGCAGATTTTGACATTCACGAGGATTCAGTTTCGTAGGGGATTTGATCAGCACGAGTTGAATGATTTAGCACGTGATTTGGGCCTATCCAAAAAAAAGCTTCAGAAATACTAGCATCAAGACTGAACGAAAAAACATACTTGAACAAGGAGGGAAGGTATCATACTTTCGACAGAGAAAGTACATTTCTGCAGTACTTTCGAAAGTGCCAGCGTTTTGTGTTTTGCCATAACATTCCTGGTTTACTGAAGGAATTAGGGTTTTCAATCTACAATCCAAATAAATGGCGATGTTTATTGATAGCTCAAAGCGGAGCTTGAAGTGTGTCCTTTACAAAAGGCAATTGTTGGCGCAGTCCCTATTGGGCATTCGGTCTGTCTTCGTGAAGAATATGGAGATGTAAAAGAGTCTTGAGTTATTGCAATATGACAAACACAATTGGGATCATCTGTTTGACCTTAAAATGGTGTCCTTCCTTCTTGGTCAACAACGTGGATCACAAAGTATCCCTGCTTTCTCTGTATGTGGGATAGCAGAGCTCGAGAGAAGCATTGGTTCAGACAAATTTGGCCCTCCGAGATCGATCTTAAACCTGGAGATCCTAACATTGTACATGAGCACTTGTTGACAGGAAGAAAATAATATTCCCACCTCTGCACATAAAACTAGTCTCATGAAAAATTTGTAAAAGCTTTGTCAACTGATGGCGACTGTTTGAAGTAATCATCTGGCATTTCCTGGACTGTCAATTGAAAAATCAAGGCCGGTGTGTTGAGGGTCCACAAATTCGACAGCTCATCAAAGATGAACATTTCAACGGTACTATGTCGACCTTCAAAAGAATGCTTTGGCTATCATTCAAAGACGTCGTCAAAAACTTTCTTGGAAATACACGTGCAAGAAATTACACAGAAATTTTTCAGAAACTATTGGAGAGCTACAAAAGCGTTTGGTTGCAAACTGAGTATTAAAGTACATTTTTTGCATAGCCATCTTGCCAACTTTCCGGAAAATTTTGGGTTTGCTGCTAGCGACGAGCAAGGTGAACGATTTCACCAAGATTTTGAAGGTTATGGAAGAAACGTTTACCAGGGTAGATGGGATGTGCATATGATGGCTGACTATTGTTGGAGCATCAAACGCGATAGTCCTCAAGTTGAACACTCCAGACAAAGCTACAAACGTAAATTTTTACCTTAACCTGCACACAATTATAGCCCTATCCTTTCTAAAAACATGATAATGTTAAATAAACATTCTATTCATGCCTATTTCTTTCATTTTTCATTGTATGTTAACATTTGCAACTTTTTATAAAATAAGCACTGTTACTGTTATGTCCAGTATTTTTCATATTTTTTAAGAAAACGAAAATCCTACAGTTCAAAAACTTGACGTGATAGAGAAAAACTGAGATCAGTTTTGGATTCAGCACCCAAAAATTACTTAATAACAAGTGTCAGACCTAACTCAACAAAAATTTGTTCCCCAGTGTTATTCATTAATGATCTTCTAAGTCTAACTCAAAGCCCTACCCACTCCTAACCTGCATTTTTCTGCGTCGTTCATTAGACGTCCAACTCCACAGGAACTAAGTGATCATTCATGATGCATTTTCAAGCAAAAAAGAATAGATTACAGTGATATGTAGCCTATTGCATCTAAAGCTACATAATACTCCACATTTTAGGTTTGAGTATTCGGATCCATTACATACGGGTTTATCATTTTGATTTTTGCATAGGTCTGATAAATATATTGGATGTAGATACTATGATATCAAGGATTGGAGGCAATGTCTAGATGTACTGTAATCACATTTATCCTTCTTTCTCTCGTTTTGTTTCTTGTATTTATCAGTAGTAACTCTGGGCAACATACTAACCCCTTCACGCCCAGATTTTTCCTTTGCTATAAAAAAAAAAGTGTATGCAGTCGAGCCATAAAATTACGAAAAGTAACTGAATATACCAAATTAGTTATGGGACAGGGATCTAAACAGGTTATATCTTAAAATATTGCTTATATTCACTAAAAATTGTCTAATGGTACCCAAATTACAATGGAAATTACGTTCTGGGTCTCAAGGGGTTAAGTGCAATGGGTGGTTTACCAAAATTATCTAATGATAAATGTGTATGTATAGCCTACCTGTCATTCCTTCTTTAGTGCTTTTTATGCACATTACAGTTACTATCGTGTAATATCACTTATTGTTACGGTCCGTGATAAATTCCGTCCAGGGATAGGTAAGGAATGTAGTCTTTCTATGACATCTTGCAACGTGCTGGAGCCAGGGTCAATTATTGCCCCACTTTACAGAGGAGCCTCCATCTCTTTTATCACACTTTAAAGTCCTGAATAATTTCATCTGATTGGGGGATACAGCATGATATATAATACACAAAATAAACTTAGAACCTGGATTACTATTATACATTTAGGGAAAAGTAGGAAGGAAAAACAGAATTGAAGTCTAAAGAACATTGCTTGTTAAAAGAGATCAGTGTTGTATGCATGCTTTGTAGGGAACTTTTTATATTTTGTGTAATGAAGAAGTTGTAAGCAGGTCTGAAACCCCCCTGATTTTTGCTAGTGTCTTCCCAACACTTTCAGGGTCATAAAAGTTATACATATAGATAAATGTACTTATGATACATATAGGAATAATCCCCCTCCCCTCGAGACTCATGATGCACCCTACCGTAGATAACACTATGTCGCCAGTTACTTGCCACTGCACTAATGTCCCCGGGCCCACAATATATTACAAATTTTAGCTCACCACAGATTTTTTATGTGCCACTGAAGACATGTAGTGTGATGTACATAGTTAAACTACTGTGTATCATTTTCAGTGGCACATAAAAATCAGTAGTGATGCAATAATTCGTAATATATTGTCCCTGGCGACATTAGTGCAGTGGCGAGTGACTGGCAACTATAGGTTATCTACGGTTAAAGTTGGGACCTGGGTACTGGATTTATGAAGGCACATTATAATCAGTAATTGAAAGTGGATATCAATGCAATAAATGCTAGCTGTTGTCAGTTGCTGAAAATGTAATTTGATTTTTTCGGGGATTTATCATAATCATTTGTTGATTGGGACTTTATGTAAACGCATATACACGCACACGGGGATTTTCAACTGACAAATTTGGTGATACTGTCCCTCTTTGGCAAGGGATGAAGGTGTGTGATGTGTGTGGGGTGCCAGCATTACCCAAAGATCGGTCATAATGAGCTGCAGCTGGTCTGGGAGGGGGAAACTGGCAAATTGCAAGTCTGGCATGAATGGACATGCCAATATAAATTTGCCCTGGATGATGCAAACAATTTTTCAGTGGGATGAGGAATAAAGAGATGACAATCCTGATCAATTCCTGTTTGCATTTCACCGCCACATGTTAGTACAGTTACAAATAGTGTCAGGGAGGTTTCTCGATTCGCAAGAAAAGTATTTTCTCACTATAATCAAGATCACAATGACCTGACCTGATCTGCCCAGTATTTACACTACAGTTTTCATTGTTTAAACATTACTGATATCATACTTTTGTAGGTACCTGTAACCCTTTCCCAAAAAAAGTAATGTAACTGAAGATGACTTTCACTGCTATAATTATAATTCAGACTCTTTCATCTACGACTGAATCCTGTCAAAAACTCCTTTCACTATCTGCTGTGTTACATCTTACGTTTTACCATCATATGTCAAGCAGATCCAGCCTTCACTCCTATTTCCTTGATCACTTCATTACATAAATGCTACAAAGTACAGGGCTATTAACAACTTTCTCTTTCTAGTCTCAATAAACCACCAATTAATTACCTTTCCACCAAAACCACTTTTATCTAGATAGCACTCCATATACCTACCCTAATTGCCTACTACATGTTACTGTCAGTGAATCATATGTCTCCATTTTTCTTATTAAAACCTTCCCCTATCCCCACTGCACCAACATCTCATCCCTCACATGAGCCCCTTCCCCAAACACCCTACTCTCCACGGCCTGTTACATCACTCAACACAACTTTTGAACGTTACTATCTGCATCTCTTTTAACAATAATGAAAAGTATTAATTTTCTCCCCAAATGTGTTCTTTCTCATCCATCCTCTTTCCACTTTCCTTATTCACTGGTTCATAGACGTATATAACCAACAAAATGTATTCCTTGCCCGCATTCACATTTGACACATCCAGAGCTGGGCAGTATTTAAATACATTGGTATTTAAATACATATGTGTATTTAGAAATGTATATTACATACATGTATATTACATGTATATTAAATACATTGGTTGTCATGTATTTAAATACTTTTATAGGTATTTAAATATTGTATTTAAATACTCATAATATAAAAATTTAAATACTTTTTTATCAGTTAATTTGGCCATAAACCCGCCCAACTATCTGGCAAATAAAAAACAAAAAACAAACAAATATCTGATCCAAAAAATCTTATAAAATACGTGTATGTGTAAACAAACACAGGTCTATCAATGTGTATTCTTATCGGGATGCATGCAGGTAGATGTAGATATCATGAAAATGCAGTAAAAATAAGGAAAACAAGTAAAACAAAATAGAAAATAAAAAATGCAATAGGAGGGTGAATGTGAGTAAAAGGATAAAATATGTATGAGAATATTTCGGGTAATCTCTAGAACTTTGAATTTTAAATTGTATACAATTTTCAAGTTCCAGTACTATTGAAAGTTGTGTAAGAATTTAGGTTTGGGAATTTTATGGCAGGGTTGGAAATTGTCTCCAATGTTTTTGAATAATTTGCTTTTGTTATGACTGTGCCACATCACTGGCTTGGGAGATCAGTGATAAGAAAATAAGACAATGACTGCCTAAAAAAATTAAAACATTAAACAGCTATGAATCTAAATCTTGAGTACGATAATTTTTACAAGAACTCACGTCCCAGTACTACAGTTGGAATAAGAAATTGCACACCACCAAGGTCCTGTGAAGCCATTATTTCTCAGCACTTTTCCGCAGAGGTTGGTTTCATATTCACCAGGTATAGCACAAGCTGTCTTAATATGTCTTGCAATATTCACCAGGTATAGCACAAGCTTTCTTGATATCTTTCTTACAATATTCACCAGGTATAGCACAAGCTTTCTTGATATGTCTTGCAATATTCACCAGGTATAGCACAAGCTGTCTTGATATCTGTCTTGCAATATTCACCAGGTATAGCACAAGCTGTCTTGATATCTGTCTTGCAATATTCACCAGGTATAGCACAAGCTGTCTTGATATCTGTCTTGCAATATTCACCAGGTATAGCACAAGCTGTCTTGATATCTGTCTTGCAATATTCACCAGGTATAGCACAAGCTGTCTTGATATGTCTTGCAATATCACCAGGTATAGCACAAGCTGTCTTATATCTGTCTTTCATGATAAAAACCAACAACTATATAATACTATTCCTCTACTCCTTGAGCATGGATCTTGCTTTCAAAATAACCATTACAGGACAAAAAATCAACTAGGCATACACAGGTGACATAAAATGACACAACAAAATATACCACATAAAATAAAAATGTTCCAGTCAACACAAAAGATTAAGCGCAATAAAATAACTATCAACATTAATTTAAAATGTTCTATTTGAATTCTTATACATATTTACTGTATTCATGTTTCATACTTGGGCCACAGGTACAATATTTACTATTGCTGCAGAAACTGTACTGGTCTTGGCATTTCCTGCTTCATATTTGCACATTACAGAAAACATCTCTCCTCCGAGCCTGAAAAAAAAAAAAATGGAAAAAGACTGAATGAGAAGTATGAAGAAAATAAATGATTGTATTGGAAGGAGAGCTTAGATGAAGTGGTGTGGCATTGGGGAGTGCTTGGTCAACATGAGAATGCTGAGTGCTTGGTGGACGTCTCTGCTGAAAGACGTTGTTTCCATAGTCTTTCCATTTGATCAAGTCAATTGTGGAAATTATTCACCAACCACCCACCCTCTCAATTAGTAGAGTGGTAGTTTAGTTCCCACCCCATTGTGAGGGAGATATTGTTCGCAAACCATAAGGGGAGAGTAGGAATGTATACATATATAATTATAATGGTAATGGGTAGAAATTAAAGCGACTAAAGTGACTTGATACATTGGAAAGACTATAGCCAACACATTCTTTCATCCACAAGATGGGCCCCCCGTATAGGCTACTTTTAGAAGAGGTGTGCCGATGAACAAAGAGGATTGACGACTCTATGGCTGTGGATAAAAGACTGAAGGCAAATGTGAAGATGCAATAGTTGTGAGAAAATATGTTTTAGAAGTTCATGACCATACTAATGAAAGTAAAAATGAATGACAGATGAAAGTTTAGAAAGGAATGAATGGAGAGAGGCTTAGGGTTAAAAGATTCAGGGGTGAAGGAATTAGAGATGAATATAAGCCAAGTGACAAAAACACTGAATGTTGAGCGAGAGAATAGAAATGGAGAAGTAATTGCCGAGATCTTTTGAGATTTTCAAAAAAAAGTATTTTAACATGAAATTTAGCGGTGGGGATAAAAAAAAGAAGGTATGGAAGAAAAAAAGGGAAATGCATGGTGGATGGATGAGGTTAAGGAAGGAGCAAGGAAAGAAAGAGATGAAAAAAAAAAAAATGAGATGATAAAAATGATGAAATTTATGATGAATTGAGAAAAAAAAAGATGAAAAAATGGAATATCCTCTTAGGGAGGTACAAACTGTATAGTAGTATGATAAGAGCACTTCATATAATTTCATGATTACGAAAACACTATGGATGATGATTAATTCACATACTGTTCCCGTAAAATTCCATAAACATTTGATAGAAAAAACTTGCCTTTGACCCAGCCACCTGTTCTTGATGACAACCAACTTCAGGGAGTCACAGGTGAAAGAGGTCAGCAGGTTGGTGTGGATGGGTCTTCCATGCCCCAACAACCACAAGGTCCCCACTGCCATTTCACAAGCTCATCCACGAGAGAAAGGGGAAGTCGACTGAAGAGAGTAAGACATCAAATCAATCCCATAGAGTAAAAAGATGACTTTGATAAATTTATCAATGGAAATTAACCCCTTGAGGCCCAGAACGTAATTTCCATTGTATTTTGGGTACCATTAGACGATTTTTCGCGAATATAAGCAATATTTTATAGATATGACCTGTTTAGTATCCTTGTCCACTAACTAATTTGGTATATTAAGCTACTTTTCGTAATTTTATGGCTAACAACAGACAATTTTATATATTAATGGAAAGGTCTGGGCGTGAAGGGGTTAAACATATCTCAGCTTCTATTCCAAACATGATCTGTCACTTTTCCAGCCGAGGAGCTAACCTGAGGTCGAGGCACGGTGAGGCTTGGCCAGACTCTCGCACACAGAGGGTTCCTGCCGCCAGGTGCTCATTCATAACAGGGCACACAAGGACCACCTGTCTCATCACCATCATCAGCTCCTCTGCCGTAACATCATTTAGTGCTGGCTTGCTATTGGCACATAACACAACCTTTAAATATCATCACCTTTACAATATGTGTTTCATGGAGGTCTACCATAGTCAACAGCAACAATAACACCTACAGTAAGAACATACGAACATAGGAAAATAAGGAAGCTACAAGAGGCTGAGAGACCTACACGTGGTAGTCCCTGTTACTGAACACTACCTACATCCACCTTTAATCCCCATCCATGAAATTATCCAGCCTCCTTTTAAAGCTCCCTATTGACTCCACACTAAGTAAGCATGGTATGAACAAGGGGGCTCATCCATGTTTGAAATATGAAATAATTACAAAATATTATAAGTCCACATAAAAAATGGCTAATCAACATAGTATCTAAAATCAGACACAGGCAATACAAAATCAAGAATCTTACCCTAGTTCCTCGCCTGAGCAGTTCTCGACGAAAGGGATGATCCAAGGACAACGTCACAGCCAGAATTGTCCAAAAAATAATGGCACATTTGTAGGGGGCCTGCTGCTGCCTCTTCACCCAGCATCCAATCATTATGAAGCCACGGGCGCTCTGTGTAGATCAGGGAAAATCAAGGTGTCGTAAAACTATACTCCAGAAATGTTTTAATGATCAGTAACCAGAAATTCAACTTGTCGGTCATGAAAGCACAGCATTTTGCACCATTGATTGATTTAATGGAAGGAAGATAATTTAAGGGATAGGAGGAGGTATAAGAGGAGAGATAAAGGGAAGGAGGGAAAAAAGGAGAATGACAGGAAAGGCCAGACAAAATTTGTTAGACCGAGGACAGAGGCCAGAAGCCAAGGGAACAACCAGGTCGTCCCCCGAGCGTCGGGCCCCAGTCCCCGGGCCCAAAGCCCCCCCACGATGACAGCGGGCCTGGGAACGGGGGGGTCACCTTTCTATGACTTGCACTACTTCAAGACAAGTGTATCAAGACACCTCCCAAACAAAATAAATCTACCCCCTTTTTCCTAGTTTTTTACACTCTGCTTTTGAGGGACTGGCAATCAGCAGGCTTTGGGGTCACTTTTTTCTTTGGTCAGTCCCTTTTGATGTACAAAAAAAAAATAAGAAGAATTAATGAATAAATAAATAAGAAAATAGGAAAAAGTAAGTATAAATATTTATTTAGCTGAATAGAGAAATCCTTGAATCACAAAAATACTTATCCAATTAACCCCAGCAAAATATTGTAAATCTAATGCATTAATGTGCGCAAGATGTCAATAGAGCTTAATATATAGTTGTTCAGACCAACGTCATTGCGGTAGTGCTGAGGAAACTCATTAATAATCATAATTGCATTTCTAAGATTAATGAAAAAGTTTGCTTTTTTCCCTCTGTATATCATATGATATCGTAATGGTAGCACATATTCACAGACACAAAGAGACACACCACTACCACTACCACTGAATGCCTAACCATTTGTTCAGTTGCCAGGGGTCACTAGCAGACTTCTAAAAACTGTGACAATACTTAAAGTACTTGACTTTGCATAAGAAAGGATTTGACAGTTACAAAAAAGCTTACTCTGAAGCTTATCTCCTGCCTCAGTGAGCCCCAAGCCATCCTCCATAAGCTTCACCACCTCCTTGGCTCCCCAGTCAAACACATTGCCAGCCAGAAATCCCCTCACCAAAGCCTCCTGCCGCTGACTGTACTCCAAGCCATCCACCATCTGCAGGTGGTCTTTCAGCAGCTTCAGAGCATACTCATTTTCCATCTGAAATTGCAAACTTAACATAACATATTACAAACATTACGTATAAGTGTCAGTATTTCAACTAATATTGTATTTTGATTAAACACACGAGACACACGAACACCCGAGGCACCTCCAATGGACAGAATGTACGCCTCTACCATGCAAGCCTCTCTGTCATCATCAGATCAGCCTCACAAATCTTAGCACTCCTAAGCCCTATCCCTAAGCCCTACTTACAGAATCCCACTTCCCTTTCTGCAAAAACTCCTTTCCCCATTAAACAAGAATCCCTATCTTTCTATCTTTGGTGCCTCCGTGGGTGTAGTGGTTTTGCGGGTTTAGGTGCCTGGGCTACCAAACTGTAGATCCCTATGGCCTATTATGTTCTTTTATCTGACTTTGTATTGTTTCAATGTTTATTATGTCATATTAGTGTTAATGTTAAGTATAAATTATTGTGCAAAAAGTGGCATTAACACAAAAAATAGGTCATCAAGCTTGGCACCCAGGCACCAATAAGAATCATTCCCATAAGTTCTTCAGCTCTTCGCCTTTTGGGCCATCATGCACTTATGCGGCACCAACTAGAAGCGATAGCTGAGGGGTTG
This sequence comes from Chionoecetes opilio, assembly GCA_016584305.1. Classification (NCBI taxonomy): domain Eukaryota; kingdom Metazoa; phylum Arthropoda; class Malacostraca; order Decapoda; family Majidae; genus Chionoecetes; species Chionoecetes opilio. Next base: position 57,556 of record JACEEZ010019985.1, on the reverse strand, counting down.
GGGCTAATGGTTACTAACAATACTACACGGATAAAGATACTGCACAAAGTCATAAGATACCTTCTTTTTTGCAAGTTTTGGGTCCCGGAAAGTCACTCCTTGAGACAGTGTTCCCTCATGTCCAGCAGATCCTTTAGACAGTGTTCCCTCATGTCCAGTAGACTCCTTTAGACAGTGTTCCCTCATGTCCAGTAGACTCTTGAGGGCAGTGTTCCCTCATGTCCAGTTTGACTCCTTGGACAGTGTTCCCTCATGTCAGCAGACTCCTTGAGACAGTGTTCCCTCATGTCCAGTAGACTCCTTGAGACAGTGTTCCCTCATGTCCAGTTTGACTCCTTGAGACAGTGTTCCCTCATTCCAGCAAAACTCCTTGAGACAGTGTTCCTCATGTCCAGCAGACTCCTTGAGACAGTGTTCCTCATGTCAGCAGACTCCTTGAGACAGTGTTATGATATGCTGATGATACCCAAGTTAGGTAGGATTTCGGATCACAGTCTGACGTAAACAAAATTGCAGGGAGACTTAGATAAACTTAACGAGTGGGCGTCAATGGGAGATGAATTTAATATGATAAATGTAGCGTTATGAATGTTGGTTTGAAAAAACCCTGGTAATAGATACACCATAAGCAATGTATCGCTGAAAGATCAGAAGGTGAAAAAGATCTTGGAGTGAGGGTGACCCCAGACCTCTGACCTAGGAAACAATGTATTGAAGCCAAAATAGAGCAAATAATTTAGGATTTTTTCCAGAAGTTTTAAAAGTAGAAGTGCGAAGTTATTCTAAGCTTTTCTGGCCTAGTCGGGCCCTCCCCAGCATGCATTTCAGTTTTGGTCTCCATTTACGGATGGATTATGTTGTTAAAAAAAGTGAGAAAAGGTAACCAAAATGATAAAAGGGACTACTTTATTTTTTGAGGGGAATTTGGTTTTAAAAATTACACTCACTCGGAACGCAGAGTAAGGGGCGCTGATGAATTTTTAAGGGGAAAAAGGGATTTAAAAAAGGAGAGGTAAAAATTTTAGGGCTTTAAACCCAGGTAGAACAAAAATACGGATTAAAGCGGGAAAAGCGTGATTTAAAAAGGAAATGGGAAAAACTGGTTCCAAATAGGGGGGTGAATAAAGGAATGTCTCAGTAGACGGTATTGTGCTGAGTCTTGGGGATTTTAAAAAGGGGACTGGATAGGTTCTGGGGGGGGATAAAAAGGTGGATGTGGGTATGTTGGTGACGGAACTACCACGTGTGGGCCTCGGGCCCTCTTGTGCTTCCTTATTTTCTTATGTTTTTTATTTTTCTTATTTTCGGAAGCCCCGGGGAAAAGGGAAGCGCCGAGCAGAGGAAGGGAAGGACTGTATTAGAACTTGTCTGTATACCCGGCAAATAATTTTTTATTATTTTATTATTAAAATAAAAAGAAAGCTAAAGCAAATTACAAATAAGAATTTAATAAGCAGCAGAGAAAAAATAAAAGAATTGCTGATGTGAGGAGCGGAACAAACGATGTCGCCCCTGGTGTTCCTGAGGCACCCCCCATGGGGGTGGCTTGGGGGGGAAAAACGTCTGAAATTTTTGACCACCAAAAAAGTTCTCCCGACGAGACACAACTTGGCCCTGACCTCACCAGTCTATCGCTACCCCCTCGGGCCCCCTTTTTCACCTAAAAACTACTACGCAAATAAAAATAGGGTTATAAATATTTTTTTATATAAAAACAAACCCCCAAAATTCGGGTCAGCATCCCCGAAACTATTAAAAATTTTTTCAACAAAATCGGAAGTCCATTTTTTTTTTTTTCCAAAATACTTTGTATTTTCCTTAAAAATTATTAAAAAAAACGGTATTTTCGATTTCCTTAAAATCTTTGAAACAGTTTTGGGCATACTGACCGAACCCGGGTTATTTTTTATAAACTTTTTCTAATCCTATTTCCCCATTCAATCCAAATTTTTGCACGTGCCCCCCAGGATATTACCCTACACACGGGAGAATTTTTAAAATATTGTATTGTTTTGGGGTTAATGCGGGAATTAATGTTTTGCTTCAATCTTTCCTTTTTTCTTTTCTAAGGACATAAAAGCTTGTCTGGGGGAAAAACTGTGACGGGCCGCGTTATTGCAAAAACAAATCAAGTATGACTGGTCATTTGTTTGATAATAAAATGCACTTTTTTGCATGTAAAAGGAAAAACCTTTTCATTGCATTAGGGAAACCTAACACTACACCCTTTAAAAAAAAAATATCGAGATGGGAACAATCTAACGTCAATTAAATTTTTTCACCTTCCTAGCCCTTAAATTTTTCAAGCGAGGAGTGACAAACACCTCCCGAACTAAATTGGGCCCACCCCCCATTTCTTTATTCTTTAACTGTCTTCTCTATGGGGACTGGAAACAAAGGGGGCTTTTTGTTATTTTATTTTTGTCCCTTTTGGCCAGTCCTTCGGGAAAAACCCCTGATGAGACGACAAACAAGAAAACACTGAAAAGCCGTGGGGGTTGAAGGGTCACAGTCTGCTCTAAACTCTACATTAAAAAATACAGCATGAAATAACGAAAAAAACATTTATGATGATGATCATCGCACAACTGGTAAAGGACCCCGCGCACAACACTAAATAAACAGGTAAAAAAAACTAAGTGTACATTCTGTTTTGGGTTTTTGTGGGGCATTGTGAAAGGCTTTTTTGAGGTCATAGTGTACCCCCTGGCTTTTCCCACGCTCGTCAATACCAAAAAACAAACCCGGGAAAACTATTAAAGTAGAATGCTCGTCGTGCTTTGTGTATTATCTAATTAACTAAAAAATAAAATCTTTTTTAAATTTTTCATGTATTTACATTTTCTCGACCATTTACTAACTTTAAAACTTGACTCGTAATACGTGCCATTTTTCTTCACGCTAGTGGCACCAATCCTATGCCTTGCTGTTCTAGTCTTTCCGTCTTAAAATTTCATACTGATTGCTGTTTTTCAGGGCGTATCCTACAGTAATTAAAACCCAAAAAAAATTGTTTTTACCCCCCCCCTTTTTTTATAATATCGTAGCTCCCCCCTTCTTTATAGGGCTAAACAAAAGCGAGGGTTTTTTTATTGTTTTTTTTTGTTGCCTTCCGCCCCCTTTTGGTCTATATTAATAAAGCGAAAGTTGTGTTCTGTTGGGGGTTTTGTATGTGTGGGGGTATGGTTTCCGCCCCGTGGCAAATCCCATCAAACCACTTTTTTTGAACCATGTTGACCGGGGAAGGTCTAACCCGTCTGGATGATCCGATCCTTTTTTTTTTTTTTTTTTAGCAGCCTATTGCGAAAATTTGTAAAAAAAAGTGGGTTGCAGAATTGGGAAGCCTTGATGTAGGGTGAGGGGTTGGGGTGGTAAGGGGTTGGGGGGGTAATGGAGTGGGGTGATGGGTGGTGAATGGGTGGGGGTGTGGGTGATGGAATAGAGGGGGGGGTTGGGTAATGGGTGAGTGAATGGGTGTGTGGTGATGGGTAAGGGGTGAGTAATGGGTGGGGGGTGAGGGGGTAAGGGTGAGTAAATGGGGGGGGGTGTGGGTAATGGGTGATAAAGGGGGTTTTGGGGTGTGTGAAGGGGTTGGCTTTTAAAACAACATTTCTACATCCTGTTTTCAGGAAGTTAGAAGGGTTTCTGGAGAGTCGTGTTTGGGGCCGAGCCCCCCAAACACAGGGGGTGGGTCGAAGACCCCCCAAATAGCCCTCCGCAGGACTACCAAAAGCCCCGCCCGGAGGGGCGGCTTTGGGGCTAGTGATGTAAAAAAAAATTAAAAAAGTGTCACAAATTTTTTTTCCCCCGGCCCTCCCCCCTAACCCTGTGTCAGGACGAAAATTTAAATGCACTGCAAAATTTTCCCCCAGAGGGGCATCTTTTTTAAATGACAAATGCACTAATAAAAACAACCCATCCTTCGCGAGGAATTTTGGGGTAAAAAACCTTCATGTATAACCAAAAAAATCAAGTTTTTCCCCTCCCCCCCTTTCCCTCAACCCAGCCTTCGTCTCCTCTCTTTTTTAATCGCATCTTCATATTTTATTTTATTTTTTTTTTTTCCGAGGCTTCGGTTTTTGATTTTTTTCCTCACTATTATTGTAGTAAACTTGACTCCGACTTTCACATTTAATGGGGTGTGTGTGGTGTTGTGGTGTGTGTGGTGTGTGTTTGTGTGTGTGTGTGGTTGTTTTGTGTGTGTGTTGGTGGTGTGTGTGTGGTGTGTGTGTGTGTGTGTTGTGTGGTGGGTGTGTGGGTGTTGTGGTGTGTGTGTTGTGTGTGGGGGGTGTGTGTGTGGGGTTTTTTGGTGTGTGTTGTGTGTGTGTGTGTTGTGTGGGGTGTGGTTTTTTTGTGTGTGTGTGTGTGTGTGTGTGTTTTGTGTGGTTTGTGGTGGGTTGTTGTTGGTTGGGTTGTGTGTGTGTTTTTGTTTTTGTGGTGTTGTTTTTTTGTGGGTTTTTTGTGGTTGGGGTTTTGGGGGTTTTTTTTTTGTGTTTTTTTTGGGGTGGTTTTCTAAACAACGGGTGTTTTTTGTTGTTTTTTGTTTTTGTGTGTGGGGTTTTTGTTTTTTTTTTTGTTTGGTTGTTTTTTTTTGTGGGTGTTTTTTTTTGTTGTGTTTTTGTTTTTTTGTTTTGGGTTTTTTCCGGGTAAAAAACCTTTTTCACGGTGTTTGGGGTTTTGTGGTTTTTTTGTTGGGTTTTGTTTTTGGTTTTTTTTGTTTTTTGGTGTTGTGTTTTGGGTGGTTTTTGTTTTTGTGGGTTTTGCTCCGCCTACCGTAAAATTTAAGTATTAAAAAGTGGAAAATGTAAAGTAATTTGTAATTTTTAATGTTTTTAAAAATATTTTTATAGAGGGGGTTTTTTTTAAGGAGTGGTTTAAAAAATTTTTTTTTTAAATTTTTAGTAGAATTAGTAAAGTTTGAAATATGTAATAGTAATGGTTATTTAAAGTATTAGTATATAAAGTAATATAGTTGTATGAAGTTATATGTAATAGTATTTATATAATATAAAATTTAAAATATATGGGATGTAAATTTTTTTGAATTTTAATGTTC
>JACEEZ010019985.1:25000-50000 GCA_016584305.1 Chionoecetes opilio | reverse complement strand
TTGGCGCATGAAGACAGTAAGAACGCTTTGGTCCAGTTCTAGTGCATGGAGGATGTCGGACTTTGATAGAATAAGCCTGTAAAATTCGGAATATCAGGCTAACCCTTCCCTCGGCCCGACTGACCAGTTCTGCGCATGCGCACTAGGAATTTAAGTGTTGCCTGGCAACGGAGACGCTACCCAGACTACCTCAACCTTTGATTTTCCTCCTGCTGGTCCTGCTTACTAGTTATGGCTGCGAGACCTCTATCCGAGCTTTGCAAATTGTCACAGCATCAACTGAACACAATTCGAAAGGAGGACCTAATACAAAGTATACTGACCGCACCTGAACCTGGAGAGGATGCAAATCTAGCGTTAATGACACAGTTAACAGCTCTGATTGCCGAAGTTGCAGATTTAAGGAAGGCTCTTACATCTCCCGACAGTGTCATTAACAAGCAAGTGCAAGATCTTCAAGTGCAGGTGACCAGACAACAGGAGGTTTTAGCAAAACAGCAACGATTTCTTGAAGACATAGACAGGAAGGCAAGAGAAAGTAATCTGGTGCTACTAGGCATTTCTGAAGGGCAAGAAAGTCTGGACGGCGCTACTACGGATGATGCTAAGATCAAGAAGGTGTGGACAACCATTGGTTCAACTATGGACGTGAGAACATCACGACGGCTGGGTAAGGCTGGAGGAAGGCGTCGACCCATCCTGGTCACGGTAGCGTCGCGAGAGGACCGTGACGCCGTGCTGGAGCGAGCCAAACTCCTGAAGGACGCTGGCGAGACTTTCAAGCGGATCTTCATAAAGAAGGACACGCATCCCGCCGTGAGAGAGGAGTGGAAACGACTGAAGGAAGCGGAAAAGACGGAGAAAGATAAACCCGAAAACGTTGGTTGCAACATTTATATCAACTATAAGGAACGCCAGTTATATAAGGATAGAGAAGTGATCGACAAATTTAACCTGATGTCTTTTTAGGAAGACCACAACAACGGTCCGAGAAATGTATCAAGATCGTGGCTTGGAACATCAATGCAGTGAAAACTAAATTAGAAAAACCAGTACTGCAAACACTCTTGTTACAATATGATATAGTTAGCCTGAACGAAACGAAGACGAAAATGAACATTAGTTTGCCTGGGTTTGTAACCTTTAGGCGTGCGAGCAGTGTTTCGTCTCACCGAGGAGGAACGGTTGTTATGGTGAGAAACTACCTAGCACGTCACGTTACTAGCATCGATTATTGTGCAGATCAAGTGTGGTTCAAGATCCAATGTATTCCTAATGTTTTGTTTGGTTTCTGTTACATTCCACCCCATGACTCTGAATATTTCACCCACCAGTCGTTTGCAGCCATCCAAGAGAAAATTAGCGACGGTGATTGTAATTACGTCATCATGGGTGACCTAAACTGTAGGTTTGGTGATTATATTCGTGAGTTACCTGCCCGTAGTGGAATTCCAAACGCTCACACGTACGAGTACCCAAACCTTCCTGACCGTGTAAATACTCCCAATGCTAATGCTTATGTGCTATCTACAATTTGCATTGATAATAATATGTTGGTTTTAAATAATTTAAAGTCACTAACTAACCATTATATGAGTGATATGACATATAGGAAAGGTGGAAGTTGGGTATCGGAACTCGATGTGTGTTTGGCGTCATATAAATCTGTAGAAAATATTAAGTCCTTTTGTGTGCATAAGGTGGACTGCTTACCTTCGGATCATGCCCCCATTAGCATTGAATTCAAAGTTCCAGACATTAACATAGACTCTCTGTACCGGCGTGCTTGTCACCTTGGTGGCCACGCGTCGGTGAGGAGCCAGGAGGAGCGTGACCCGATGGTCCGTAGACCCATTAATTTTACATCTATTGATAATGATACATTCTGTTTCAGTATGAATGGTCTCGATGTTTCTAACTATGAAGATGTTAATGATGTCAATATTTTTGCCCATAACATTTCTAACGCCTTATACGAGTGTGCGAGAGATAGCCGCAGCGCGGGCGATGGGTGTCCAGGTAGTAGCAGCAGCAGTCTGTCCCGCTGGGACAGACTGCTGCAGGACAAGGACGACAAACGAGTGTGGCAAGCCATCAACTAGAAGGGATGTTTACATGATAATACCCATGCAGATGTGAAGCCTTCTGATGATGAATTTAAATGTTTCTATGAGGATTTAATGAATGTTCCCACAGACGACCTTGCCGACGAATGCCGGGATGCAACTATCACAATTCCTGTATTAGACGATCCAATCTCCCCTACTGAGGTCAGCGCTCAGATTCGCAGGATCAAGGCAGACAAAGCTTGTGGCCCAGACGGTATCGCACCCGGGAAATTTTTTAAATTGTTGCCTGCTCAGTGGATAATGCTCATTACAACTCTTTTTTAACTCGTATTTGCCACCGCACAGTATCCGACACTTTGGACTAGGGGTAAATTGGTTACTATCTTTAAGAGGGAGACCCAAAAAGACGCTAGAATTACAGAGGCATTAGCGTAATAAACAGTATTTCGAAACTCTTTGATATGGTCCTGTGTTCGAGACTTGAGCAGTGGTTCACGCCGCACCGTGAACAGGCAGGGGCTCAAAAGGGTCGCGGCTGTACCGAGCACATTGTAACGTTACGTCTCTTGACCGACTTAGCCAGAAAAAAAAAAAAAGCTATTTGTTACGTGTATTGACTTCAGCCAGGCATATGATTTGGTTCCGAGGAACATACTGATAAGAATTCTGAAACGTCTAGGGTGTGGTATGATCATGTTGGGTGTTATTGGTGCTTTGTATAGTGTGACCGAGAGCGTCATCGGTACTGCAGTGTTTGCAGCCACTGTGGGAGTCCGTCAAGGCTCTCCTACATCATGTCTTCTCTTTATACTCTATGTTAATGAATTAATTAGGTTGATCAAAGATAATTGTGAAGACGATAGCTTCTTAAAATGGTTACACGTTTTGATACTGATGGACAATACGGTATTGTTTTCAACATCGCGCGATAGAATGACTTATAAATTATCTCTTGTGAAGCGTTTTTGCAACGAGTATGGTATGAAAATAAACGAGTCTAAGACCAGATTCTTTGTAATACACGGCACCCCCGAGGACAACGAGGCAGTGCACATGGATGGGTTGGTGGTGGAGCGGTGTACTCAGTATATATACCTGGGGTCCCCGTTCACTGCCGATGGATCGGTTTCGTCATCAGTCAGAGCTCACGCCAATGCCAAGATGCCTCATGTCATTAAATTTATCTCATTTTTAAGAAAGACTAATGATATCCCCTTTCGTGTAAAAAAACGTGTATTTGATGCTTGTTTAATGTCCACTCTTCTATACGGGTGTGAGGCCTGGCTGAATGCAGACCTGAGGCCGATAAGAAAGTTGTATAACTGGTCACTGAAAAATTTGCTGGATGTAAGATTAACTACGTGCAATGATGTTACATTGAAACTGGTTATCCCCCTCTGCACTCTTTAGTTAGGAGCAGGCAGAGAAGATTCTTCTCTAAGATTTGGCGTGAGAGGCAAAGAATGGAGGACGACCCATTCATTTTATCAATCAAAATTGTCATGGAGAACCAGTATCAGACTCGGACATACATTGATAACTTGTTGCACACTGTAACCGATAACATAGAAGAAGGATTTAGGGAACTGAAGGCAAATATTATTACCTCAACCTCCTCAAAACGCATAACATACAAAGAAATAAATCGAAATTTATCTGTCCATTCTGTATACGAGGCCAAGACCCATGTGAGTGAACACCACCGAGTGGCGTTCACGCGGTTCCGTGTGTCCGCACACTCCCTGGCAGAGGAAGTGGGAAGATGGAACAGAAGGGGACGAGGAAGGTTGCCTCTAGAAGAAAGACTGTGTGCCTGCGGTCAAATTCAAACAGAAGTACCTGTAGTACAGCACTGCACCTTCACACAACACCTGAGAGAGACACACAACTTCTCCAATATCCCTGACTTGTTTTCTGATAAGTATGATGACGCTGAGAGATGTTTTATAATATACAAGATCCTGGATGTATGTAAAACTTAGACATATAATTTATCTTTGCTTATTCTTATGTTGCTCGTTTGAGGTTGTTTTTGATAAAGTGTTTTATTTGTAGTAACTGTTTCTATAGTTTATTTTAGTACCTAGTTTTTTCTCTAGTCTTTAATGTAATATGTATTTATTTTTTAGATTCAGTCATTTTGGTTATTTTTAGTGTTATCTAGTCTCGAAATTTTATGAGCAGTATATTTCTTTATTATGAATTGTTGGGCAAGTGTTTGTATTTTAATTAGGGTTGTTTTATAGTTTTTGTTTGTATGGCTTATGTTCGTATGCAATATGTTTTTGTTTGTGGGTATTTTAATTCTTCAATTATTTCTTGTAGATTGGTTTATGCTGCTAAAAAAGCTTCTTATGAATTTTTTTTTACGAATGGTTTATTGTTTAGACATGAAATGTAATTATATGTATTTGTATTGGACCTTTTATTGTAACGCTTGTATTAAATATAGTTGTTGTGGTCAATAAAATTAACTAACTAACTAACTGTGTGTGTGTGTGTGTGTGTGTGTGTGTGTGTGTGTGTGTGTGTGTGTGTGTGTGTGTGTGTGTGTGTGTGTGTGTGTGTGTGTGTGTGTGTGTGTGATTCATCTAGTTGTATTTTACAGGGCCAGAGCAATGCTCGTATGGCCCCGTCTCCATATCAACATTTATTTTTCTCATTCATCCTTAGTGTTGGCCGAAACCACCACCCCGGTAGGCGGGTCACAAACCCCCGGCTAACACCCGGCACCCATTCACTGCTGGATGGACAGGGGCTCGGGTTTTAAGAAGACCGCCCGTCTGTCTTCGCTCCGCCCGGGGATCGAACCCGGGACTTCTCGGTTGTGAGCCGAGCGTGCTAACCCTTACACTACAGAGTGCCCATGTGTGTGTGTGTGTGTGTGTGTGTGTGTGTGTGTGTTGTGTGGTCGTGCGTGCGTGCGTGCGTGCGTGGTGCGTGCGTGCGTGCGGTGCGTGCGTGCGTGCGTGACGTGCGTGCGTGCTGCGTGCGTGCGTGCGTGCGTGCGTGCGTGCGTGCGTGCGTGCGTGCGTGCGTGCGTGCGTGCGTGCGTGCGTGCGTGCGTGCGTGCGTGCGTGCGTGCGTGCGTGCGTGTGTGTGTGTGTGTGTGTGTGTGTGTGTGTGTGTGTGTGTGTGTGTGTGTGTCCAAAAGAAGAGGTATCAATATATTTTGCATTATTTTATTCGTGAAAACAAATGTATTCTTACTTATCAGGAGAGAGAGAAGAGAGGAGAGAGGAGAGAGAGAGGAGAGAGAGAGAGAGAGAGAGAGAGAGAGGAGAGAGAGAGAGAGAGAGAGAGGAGAGAGAAGAGAGAAGAGAGAGAGGAGAGAGAGAGAGGAGAGAGAGTAGAAGAGAGATGAGAGAGTAGAGAGAGAGAGAGAGAGAAGAGAGAGAGAGAGTAAGGAGAGAGGAGAGAGAGAGAAGAGGAAGAAGAGAGGAAAAAAAAAAAAAATGGAAACTAGAAAATCACTAAAGTTAGGAAAAAAGTAGTAGGAAAGTGCAATACTAAAATGTAACAAAAGAAAAGCAGAAAAATACAAGCTCTCTCTCTCTCTCTCTCTCTCTCTCTACGGCACCTCGATAGGACCGACACCTGCCACCTGTAAATCAGCGGCGGGAAGGTTGTTATTATCCTTAGGTGAGCTCAGGTGTTTTATATCACGTTAGGGGAGGCAGTAAGGCCGTGGGAGAGCCTGGACCAAGGGAGTGAGAGACCTTGGCAAGGGTGGGAGTGAGGATGAGGTGTAGAAAAGAGGTCGAGAAGGGTGCGTCGAGGGGGAGGAAGAGGGAAGGAATGGAAGGAAGGAGGGAAGGGAGGGAGGGAGGGAGGGAGGAGGAAGGAAGGAAGGAAGGCATGAAATATGAAAGTTTTATATGAGTTAAAAGAAAGGGAATTCATTTAGAGAGAGGGAAGATGTCTCTCTTGTCCTCACTTATCTTTAGCCAATCAGCTGTCTCCTTTTGACCCCGCCAGCCAATCAGCGAACAAAGATTGAGTGTTATAATAAAATTTTGCCTCCGCGCTACAAGGTTCCAAGATGTGCCATAGAGACTGGAGGTAAGAGCCATGCGCGTATAACCTGACTATACTGGTACATAAGCCTGGAGTTGGCTGTGAAGGGAACCGTATCAACTCCAACCTCCAACCTGTTCGTGGATTTAAAACAAAAATATCTTTAATATTGCGAGGGTGCCTGTTTGACAGAATTTGAGAGAAAGTAAGATTGGAAACAGTGATGATTTCCAAGGCAGAATCAAGTATCAAGGTTATGGAAGGCGACAAGGAGCCCAAGACTTGTTGCGCCTGTATGTACGTCTTTCGGCAGCTGTGGCGACAGCTGACCAAGAAGAAGAAGAACTCCAAACGCAAAACTGACGTGGATGTTTATGCTAAAAAGGAGGAAAATGAAGAATCAGCAGTTATTATCGAAGAGAAAATGGTAGAAGAAAAAGAAGAAATAGAACACGATTCAGTAACGGAGGAAAACAAATTCACTGAGCAGGAAGCAAAGGATGTAAATATCGCCATTGCCAGCGAGGTGCAGGAAAAGAAACACCAGGAAGCAAAGGGAGAAGTGAAGAAAGAAGAAACACTTTCTAAACTAAAGAAGAAGAAACGACCGCGGGCCAAGGCACGCCAGGCCGAGAAGGCTCAGAGCCTCATGTCCGGCGTGATGTACATCGCCGGCGAGGCGCTTGACGCCACCTCCGAGGACTGGACGGTGGCGCGCAACAAGAGAAACCGCCCCAAGAAAGCCAAGGCGCTGCCCGCCGTCACCGAGGCGGCGGTGTGCATGCAGCAGCAGGAGGCCCCGCCGCAGAAGGCCGCGCAGCCAACGGCCAAGAAGGCCAAGGCGCTGCCCGCCGTCACCGAGGCGGCGGTGTGCATGCAGCAGCAGGAGGCCCCGCCGCAGAAGGCCGCGCAGCCACCGGCCAAGAAGAATGTTCGCCGCGCCCAGAAGCGTGCGGAGGAAAGCGTGAGAGAGTCGTGGAAAGTGGAGAAGGTGGAGGTGGAGGTGAGCGTGGCGCCCCACATGCGGCGCTGCATCGTTGGGCCTGGCGGCGCCACGCTGAAGAAGGTGCAGAAGGAGTTTCCCGGCGTTCAGGTGAAGGTGCCGTCCCCCGCAGGACGCCGTGACCGCCACCGTCACGGTGCGGGGACCTCCCCGGCAGGTTACCGCCGCGGTGGATCGCCTCAAGGCGCTGCTGCACGAGGCGGAGGTGGTGGAGGCGCAGGTGGCAGTGGCGCCACACCAGCGGCGCCACGTGATAGGCCTTGGCGGCGCCAACATCCGGAAGCTCCAGAAGGAGTTCCCCGAAGTGGCGGTGACGGTGCCGCCTCGCGAGGACCGCGCCTGCCGCAGCGTCGCGCTGAAGGGTCCGCGGCGCCAAGTGGCCGGCGCGCGGGCACTCTTTGGCACCCGATGCCAAGGCCAGACTGCCCCGCGCAGCACCACCAAGACGACACCCCCAACACCAACCTCCGTCCCAACCACTGTTTCAACCACCGTCCCAACCACTGTTTCAACCACTGTTTCAACCACCATCCCAACCACTGTCCCAACCACTGTTTCAACCACCACAGTCCCAACCAACACCAACCCAATTACCATTCACACTACCGCACCATCAACCACCCACACCATCGTTCCATCCACAACCCTAACCACCACCACCCCAACCACCGCTAAAACTCCCGTCCCCATTACTGTTGAAAAGCCCATCCAAGGCGCCGCCCTCCCTCCCGTCCTCAACGCCGAGGACTTTCCTTCCCTCAGCGAGGCACACGCAACACGCCGCCCACCACACCTTCCCGCCCGCAGCACCCAACACCCTCCCGCCCAGGGCACCACCGCCCCGCCCGCCTGCAACACCGAACCGTCTTCCGCCAACACCATCACTCGCCCTCCCGCCCATTCCCGCCCATCTACAAGACGCCGCCAATTACATCATCCTACCCAAAATACCACCCATCACAGAAACTAACCTCCCGCCCACTACCGGAACTATCCTCCAGCCCATTACAGTAACTATCCTCCCGCCCATTACAGTAACTATCCTCCCGCCCCCTACATTAACTATCATTCCGCCTACTATCAAGACTATTACGCCCACCGTGACTATCCACCCGCCCATTACCGTAACTACTCTTCTGCCTACTATCAAGACTATTACGCCCACCGCGACTATCCTCCCGCCCACTACCGCAACTATTCCGCCCACTACCACAACTATTACGCCCACCGTGACTCTTCTACCACCCAGAACCACGATAACCCACCCGCCCACCACCGCGCCCGCAGAAGCCGCCGCCCCACCCAGCCTCACGCCCACCCTTGAGGCGCCTTGACCCCAATAAACTGACCTCAAATAATTGTATGTCAGGTCAACTATATAACCCAGGATCACGTGACTTCCTTGCCGTGATTTCAATTGTACAAAATAATTTATTCTTTTTAGCGAAATTTGATTGTGTATTCAGTTATTAAGAGGAAACTAAAGGGAATTTTGTAGCAGTATAGAATGACTTTAATCTAAACTGAGAAAACTGTGAATATTGTCATGATTGAAGAATATGTTGATCTTCTTCTCCTAATGATGGTTTTCTTACTGTCTTACTTTCTTGATGCATTTGTGTATATATCTGTTTTTTGCCTCCTTACTTAAATTCAATTGTATATATTAATTTTTTTTCTTACAAATCTTCATCCATATATATATTTTTTCTCAGTTTTAATATTTTCATGATTGACTTTCCTTCTGAACAATAACTATAATTTACTTATTATGGTTACTCTATTTCACGTAATTACCTGATTAGGTAAGGAAATTATTTTGTTATATACTTTTGATAATTTATAAAAGATACTTTTCTATATTTCTGAAGCAAATTAGTTGTTTCAAAAGTCTGTCACTGTAATGATATTTTTCTTAACAATAAACAAAAAAAAAAAATCCAGCTTGTCCTTATCACATCCCTACAAGTAGTAGTCGGAGGCTGGCAAGTTTGAGAAATGGGGGTATTGGGACATACTGGCCGAGCGCGCCAAAGAGGCATTGATTCTTTGGCGCGCTCGGCCACTATGTCCCAATGCCCACGTTTCTCAAACTTGTCAGCCTCCGACTACTACCCTTCCTTTAAATCTTTCCTATTCGACCGCTGGCAATCCTCCTGGACCACTTTCTCTGCCAATAAACTTCGCCTGATCAAACCTCTACCTCTCCATGGTCAAATCCTTACCACTCTAATAGACGTTGGGAGACTGCTCTCGCACGCTTACGCATAGGCCATACCAACCTCACACACTCCTATCTCATGTCACACTCCTCCCCAACCCTCTGCACACCCTGTCAAGTTCCTCTCACTGTCCAATATGTCCTAATATCCTGCCCCCATCTTACTCCTGCCCGTTCCAGTTCCTTCTCTCATTTGTCCTCCCTTTCCCGACCTCCCTGTCTTGCGGACATTCTCCCGGAATCCCCTTCCTTCTCCCTGAAAGATTTAACCTCCTTCCTCCAACAAATCCACATCCTACATCTGATCTAACCATCCTGCTGTAACATTCCGTTCTGTTAATCCTCCGCCATACAGTTCACTGTAGTATTCAAGCACTTACAATTTAATGCGCCAATGCCATATGACCCTGTTCTGGAGACCGCTTTTTAGGCAAACACATCATCCAGATTTCACCAATGAATGGTGACAGAGTAAAGTGCCCTGATACTTGCATTGGGAAAGAGGAAGATGGAAAATGAAAAGTCTTGTGCAGCAGGCGCGGAGGGAGGTAGGCATGCTTAGAAGTTCAAAAGAGCAAGGAGCATGAAATAGGCAGAAGAGACAGAGAGCAAGATTCGGCTTTTAAAGATCCCCGATCAGAATCGTTCATAGAGTCAGAGGAGTGGAGGATTAAGATACGAAAAGTTTTGGGACTCCCTGTTTAGTGAGGCTGTATAAAAGTGGTTCCAACATGTGAACAATCATCAGAGGGATAAGGCTTTGAGAGCAAGAATGATTATAGAAAAAAAGAGGCTAGTACAGCCACGGAACACCTAACTTTTGAGTGGATTTTAGAAAAGATGAATGGTAGATTTCCACGTAGATTTAGTAAAGGGTATTAGATGTTAGACAAAAAGGGAACATTGAGTGTCATGTAAAAGAGAGGGGATAAGCCCGACTTGTAGTTTGTGAGAATGGAAACAATTGGTTTGTAGCTTGAACAAACGGTTTGGAAAGAAATTAGAAAGATCAGAGAGGAAGTGCCGTGAGGATTTTAATTTATTCATGTGATTGTGGTTAATAAAGACGTTAAAAATGGTGAATCTCGGTGGTTAGGCTTTTGATTAGCAGAATTATCTTTTGATATGTAGGAGTGGGTATAAAAACCCTGGGAAACACCACTTTTGATTAATTTTGCGAGCAATGTTTTACATTGCTGCAATGAAGTGTTTAAGAAATAAGATGGAAAAGTAAAAGAATGAGGGTTTTGAAATTTCAAATTGGCTATAGTGTTTAAAAATTGTGTTAAAAGTTGTATTTTGTGATTGATTTCCCTTTAATTTTGTTTTCTATGTTTAAGGTTGTCTACTTGCCTAATATATTTTCTTTGTGTATGTTAAATTTGTTTCTCTCTCTATGTCTTTTTTCTGCTTGTGTTATAAATGTGTAATGTGTTTTTTATTTCTCTTCATCTTTCTTTTCCTTCTCTTGTTTTCTCTTATATTATCTCTCTGTCTATCCTCCTTCATCCTTCATCTCTACCCCTCTCTATTCTTGGCTTCTTAACATCTCTCTCTCTCTCTCTCTCCCTCTTATACTTCTCTACTCTCACTCATTTTCTTCCCCTCTCCTCTCTCCTCTACTCCTCTCTCTCTTCTCTCTCTCTCTTCTCTCTCTCTCTCTCTCCTCCTCTCTCTCTCTTCTCTCTCTCTCTCTCTCTCTCTCGTCTATCTCTCTCTCTCGTCTCTTTCTCTCTCTCCTCTCCTCTCCTCTCTCTCTTCTCTCTCTCTCTCATCCTCCTCCCTCTCTCCTCTCTCTCTCCTCCTCTCTCTCTCTCTCTCTCTCCTCTCTCTCTCTCTCTCTCTCCTCCTCTCTCCTGCTCTCCTCTCTCTCTCTCTCTCTCTCCTCTCTCTCTCTCTCTCTCTCTTTTCCTCTCTCTCTCTCTCTCCATCTCTCTCTCTCTCTCTCTCTCTCTCTCTCTCGCTCTCTCTCTCTCTCTCTCTCTCTCTCCTCTCTCCATCTCTCTCTCTCTACTCTCTCTCTCTCTCTCTCCTCTCTCTTCTCTCTCTCTCTCTCTCTTCGGAACGGTTCACGGTTCCAGCTCTGCCATTGCTGTCACACCTGTTCGTGGCGCTGATGGTGGCGGTGACGGCACCTTCGCTCGTGACACTGTCGCTGGCGGGGTTGCACGTGCTGGTCCTGCGGGATCATCTGCTGGTGGGGGGACACACAGGAGTGGTCCTGCTGCTGCTGCTGCTGCTGCTGCTGCTACTGCTGCTGCTGCGGCGGCGGCGACTACTCCTGTTGGTGCGAGTACTGGTGGACGTGGTGCTGGCGCAGTGCCCCGGCCTGTGCCTGCCGGCGGGGCTGGGGCCCTTGCCTCGGAGCCATGGTATACCAGAACATCTTCACGTGGTGCACCCAAGAAACAGTAATTGGTTGGTGAAGTAACTGTGTGTAACACAGTGTATCTAATATAATTTTACAATCAATGTCTGATTACCAATGTATTCTTCCATATAGTAACTTAAATGATTCAGAATTCATTAACGTTTTGAGAGAAAGTGATTATCACCAGTTTCCATTAAGTATAATTAATAACTTAAAGTTTAATCGGTATAATTTCAGTGACAGTGAAATTTTAAATGATCATGTTTTGAGAGAGCCTATTTGTAACTATCATTTTTGTGATACTATAATGCAAAGTATATCTAGTCCTAGTCTTAAATTGTTAGCTTATAATATTTCTAGCCTATCTCTTCATTTTGAAACTTTTCTTGACCAGTGCTTAGACCAAATTGGTATTGTTTTTGACGTAGTAGGTTTATGTGAGACTCGACTAAATTATTCAATCTGCTCACTTTATAATATAAATAACTACTCTTCTCATTTTCAAAACAGGAATACTCGTGGAGGTGGCGTGGCTATTTTCTTACACAAAAAATTTCAAAGCTTATCACTACACAATATTTCTCTTCAATTGCCTCACATTGAATCACTCTTCGTGAAAGTTACTCAACCTTTCAGGTTTATTGTCGGGATTATCTACAGACCACCAAATGCTAAAGTTGATGAGTTCCTTCTATCTATTGAATATATTGTTGAATCATTAGTAGGTGAAAATCTCCCATGTTACATAATGGGAGACTTTAATGTAAATTTACTTAATAATGAAAATAAGGTGCATGACTTTATTAACCTGCTGTATTCATATTATTTTTTCCCAACTATAAATAAGCCCACTAGAGTAACCAGTACTTCAGCTTCTTTAATTGATAATATAGGGACATAGATCTACATAATCACCAAGTAAGTGGCATTCATTATACTTCTATTAGTGATCATTTTCCAATCTTCAGTATTTTTTCAAATGATCATAATGCTATCATACAGTCTTCAACAATTACTGTGACCAAAAGAATATACAACACTCTATCTATAGAATCATTTAAGAAGGATTTGTTGAATTACAAGTGGACCTCAGACATAGATGAGACTCATGATATAAATTAAAGTTTTGATATCTACATGAAAAGTTTTCAGAACTTTTATGATATACACTTCCCTCTAAAACAATGCACTTTCAAAGAAAAACATATTGGTAAACCGTATATAACCCAAGCAATACAAACTTCCAATAAACATCGTAATAAATTACAGAAACTTTATATTAAATGGCCACTTACATATGGGAAAATTTTCAAACAATACAGAAATAAACTTAGTTCTCTGATAAAAGCAGCTAGAGAGAACTATTATAAATCTAAACTAAAGGATAATGCGGGTGATATCAAGAAGACATGGGAAACAATCAATTCATTATTAGGGAAATATAATAAGCAGAAGTTGCCAGACTCAATTTCTTTCCAGGAAAATGTTTCAAGTAATAATCAAGAAATAGCTGAATCATTCAATGGGTACTTTTGTAATGTTGCAGAAAAGTTAGCTATGAATATCCAACCATCGGCAGTTCCATATACTTCATACCTGCCGGAATCTGTTCGGTTTTCTTTCTTTTTTAGTCCAACATCACTTTTTGAAATCAAAACTGTCATCAACAACCTTAAGATTACTGCTCCAGGGTACGATGATATAAACATGAAAATAATCAAGGAATGCAATCATGAAGTTTCTCCCTTCCTAGCCCATCATTAATAGGTCTTTCAAGGAAGGCTGCTTCCCTTCATGCCTTCAAGATGCTAGAGTGGTACCTATACATAAAAAGGGTGAAAAATCTATACATATGAACTACAGACCAATTTCTATCCTTCCTAGTTTTAGTAAGATTTTTGAGAAAATAGTTGCTAGTAGATTAATGGATTACATTTCCAAATTTTCATTATTATCGCAGTCTCAATATGGTTTTCGCCCCAAATACTCCACTGAACTTGCCTTGCATCACCTTTGTCAAAATATATATGATACATTAGATAGTAAAGCATATCAGATATCAGTCTTTTGTGATCTGTCTAAAGCCTTCGATACCATATCTCATTCTATTTTGTTAGAAAAATTGAAGGTTTACGGAATCCGTGGTTCTGCACATAATTGGTTTGTAAGTTATTTAAGTCACAGGAAGCAATGTACAGTTTATAATAATGCACTATCCTCTCTCACATCTATTAATTTTGGAGTACCACAAGGATCAATTTTGGGTCCCATTTTATTTCTATTGTATATCAATGATATGACACGTTGCACTAATAAACTCAAGTTTCTTCTCTTTGCTGATGATACCACTATTTTCATTCAGGGACAAAGTCTCATTGACATTAAAAACACATTAAATGCAGAATGATCTCATGTTTCAAACTGGATAACAAGTAATAAATTAACCTTGAATGCTACTAAAACTTCTTATATGGTATCTTGTTCTTTGATGATTCAACCACCAAATATTGATGTATGCATAGACAATCTTATTTTAGAGCAAGTTAGTGCATATAAATTTTTGGGTGTTATTATTGATGATAAACTGAAATGGAAATCTCATATACTAGAGGTGATTACTAAGCTTTGTAATATAAATGGTGTACTACATAGGATACGAAACAATATAACCATTGATAGTTTAAGACAAATATACTTATCAATAGCCTATCCACACCTTTTGTATTGTTCAGCTGTATGGGGAGGAGCATTTAAAACTTTACTTGACAGTCTTTTCATTACTCAAAGAAAAATGTTACGTGTAATGTCTCACAATCACAGATATGCACACACAGACCCTCTCTTTAAAGACCTAAATTTACTCAAACTAACTGATATTATATCCCTCCAAGCAAATCTATTTATACATAAAGCATTATACACATATCAAGTTGACAGTGGTTTTCAGTTAATGTCTAACAACTCAAATAGCCGAAGACCAAATGATCTAAAAATTCCTATATGTAGAACGTCCCATGCACAGCGAAGTATTACGGTTAGGGGAGTAAAACTGTGGAATCATCTGCCAGAAGATCTTAAAAACATCACCGATAGTAACATTTTCAAGTGTAAAATAAAGAAGAAAAAATCGATCAATAAATCTAATCCTTGTTTGTTCATGTGTATTTTAGTTTTTTGTATGCTTGTGTGTTTGTTAATATTAGCCTTTGTTTTTGCCTTATCAAGATTTGCGTATATTCTATTTGTATTTCATTTTTATTCACATTAATTTTTGTATGTTATTAACTATTGCTTATATAATAATTATCTTTGGTGGAATTTTTAAAGGTAATGCGATTTATTATTTATATTATTTATCGGGCCTTATATATCTGACCTAAATCGGCAACTATGTTTCGCAACAGGTCTGTATAAGAGCTCCGGCTCAACAGACCAAGCCTTATAATATATACATGTATATATAGTTTACATTACTGTATTGCTAAGGGCCAATAAATAGTATCGTCATCTCTCTCTCTCTCTCTCTCTCTCTCTCTCTCTCTCTCTCTCTCTCTCTCTCTCTCTCTCTCTCTCTCTCTCTCTCTCTCTCTCTCTCTCTCTCATATCCTCCCTTCACTCCCATTTATCGCTCATCCTGGTTTTTTTTGCTTGTGTGTGCCTTGGAAATGGTAAACACGAATGAGGAACAATGGAAAAGAGGAGGAAGAAAAGGAGGAAGAAAAAAAGGAAGAAGAGGAGAAGGAGGAGAAAAATAAAAGATAAAGAAAATACTGAAAATAGACGGTATTTTTTTTTTTTTTGCATAAACTTTTTGGTACGTACACAAACTTTATACTACGGTTAAGTTAGGACACGCACGCACGCACGCACGCACGCACGCACGCACACACACACACACACACACACACACACACACACACACACACACACACACACACACACACACACACACACACACACACACACACACCTACACACACACACACACACACACACACACACACACACACACACACGGAAAGGTAAAAAAATAGATATCCCTTTAACTATACTCCCTAAATCCACTCTTCCCTTCCTCCTTTCCTTACAACATTACCCATTCCCTTTATCCCCTTACCTTCCCTCTTCCCCATCTCTCCTTACCTTGCCTCTTCCCCTTCCTCCCCTTACATTACCTCTTCCCCATCCTTCCCTTATCTTCCCTCTTCCCCTTGTCCCCACCCTCCCCTTCCCTTCACTCGTCCTTCCCCTTGTCCCTGCCTCACACAATCCCCGCGTGAGTCTTAGAGAAGTAAACAAACTTTCTTCCCCTCCCGTGGCCTGAATTCGGGACTATGTTGTTGTGGTGCCCCCTCTAGAAACCCCTCCTCCCCCCTCTTCTCCCTACATCCCCCACATCCAGGCGAGGAGGAGGAGGAGAAGGAGTGCATAGGAATAACAGATACCAGGAGGCGAGGAGGAGGAGGAGAAGGAGTGCATAGGAATAACAGATACCAGGAGGCGAGGAGGAGGAGGAGAAGGAGTGCATAGGAATAACAGATACCAGGAGGCGAGGAGGAGGAGGAGAAGGAGTGCATAGGAATAACAGATACCAGGAGGCGAGGAGGAGGAGGACAAGGAGTAACATAGGAATAACAGATACCAGGAGGCGAGGAGGAGGAGGACAAGGAGTAACATAGGAATAACAGATACCAGGAGGCGAGGAGGAGGAGGACAAGGAGTAACATAGGAATAACAGATACCAGGAGGCGAGGAGGAGGAGGACAAGGAGTAACATAGGAATAACAGATACCAGGAGGAGAGGAGGAGGAGGACAAGGAGTAACATAGGAATAACAGATACCAGGAGGCGAGGAGGAGGAGGACAAGGAGTAACATAGGAATAACAGATACCAGGAGGAGAGGAGGAGGAGGACAAGGAGTAACATAGGAATAACAGATACCAGGATTCCTGTTGGTCTACTGCAAAGGTATCTGATAAACTAACATTATAGATTATTATATATACATACCTACATATACATACTAACATTATAGATTATACTAACTAACAAATTACACGTAAGAGAACAGGATAGCACAGAACAAGGCTCCTCCCCACCCACCCCTCTATCCGGCGACAGTTGGAATAGAACACCATGTGAAAGTACCTAAAGAGGATCGGTATGTAGGTGGACATTTTATAGCAAAGATATGAAAGGAATATAGTATGCTAACCTAAGGAGGAGGAGGAGGAGGAGGAGGAGGAGGAGGAGGAGGAGGAGGAGGAGGAGGAGGAGGAGGAGGAGTTGGTAGGAGGAGGAGTTGGTAGGAGGAGGAGGAGGATGAAGAGGAGGAGGAGGAGGAGAATAGCAGAGCAGATGAGATGATAATAACCTAAGAAAAGATAAATACTGACCATTAATCATTTTTACTACAACAACCTCTTCTCCTCCTCCTCCTCCTCCTCCTCCTCCTCCTCCTCCTCCTCTCCTCCTCCTCCTCTTCCTCCTCCTCTTCTCCTTTCCTTCCTCCTTCCTCTCCTCCATCTTCCATTTCATTCCTTTAAACCTCACCAACAAAACACACATCACCACAGACATCACCACAGTCATCACCAGGACATCACCACAAGCACCACCAGGACATCACCACAAGCACCACCAGGACATCACCACACTGTTATCCACATGTACATAAGCTACAATCTATGTATTCCTTATCATTATTCTATATATTTCTTATCCGTATGTGTTCTTTACTAACTCCTCTAAGCAATCCTAATACAACACAAGTTCGTAATTGTATGAAATAAAGGAATAAACAACTGGTTATATAATACAATGGTAAATAAAGCAACCATAACAACAATATGAGTAGTAAGGTTTGAATTACGAATAGAAGAGAAGGTGTAAGGACGTGATAATGAGTGTGTGTGTGTGTGTGTGTGTGTGTGTGTGTGTGTGTGTGTGTGTGTGTGTGTGTGTGTGTGTGTGTGTGTGTGTGTGTGTGTGTGTGTGTGTGTGTGTGTGTGTGTGTGTGTGTGTGTGTGTGTGTGTGTGTGTGTGTGTGTGTGTGTGTGTGTGTGTGTCTGTGTGTCTGTGTGTATGTGTGTGTTGTGTGTGATTTCGTGAGTGAATTCATGAGTAAGAGTGGGTGATTGAGTGAGTGTATGAGTAAGTTAGTAGGTGAGTGAGTGCGTAAGTGAGTGCGTGAGTGAGTGGCGTCGAGTGTTTACAGTGGAATGTGTCGACGTGATAACAGGAAAGAAAGGCTGTTTGTCTTAGGCGACCACCGTGAGGGTAGAGGCTCACACACACACACACACATACACACAACACACACACACACACATACACATACACACACACATACACAGACACACACACACACACACACACACACACACACACACACACACACACACACACACACACACACACACACACACACACACACACACACACACACACACACACACACACACACACACACACACACATCACTGTCTCTATGTATAAGGGCCGATCATTACGAAGGACAAAGCTCGTAACGGGTGACGGTAACAGAGAACATCAAATGGATATCCACAAAAAGAAAATAACAGAAAGAAAGAAAGAACACACATTTAATTAACCCCTTCACGCCCAGATCTTTCCTTTGCTATATGAAACCGTCTGTTATTAGCCATAAAATAACGAAAAGTAACTGTATATACAAAACTAGTTAGTGTACAAGAATACTAAACAGGTCATAGCTATAAAATATTGCTTATACTCACTAAAAATGTCTTATGGTACCCAAATTACAATGGAAATTACGTTCTCGGTCTCTAGGGGTTAAATATTAAAGAAAATAGAAAAGTTGAAAATTCAGCTTGTATTATATTGTTTGGTGGTAATACGTGTTCGTTGGGAAGGGAGATTCCTAACCCTATTACCCTATTTGTGAACCAGTTTCTCCCTATTTTTTTTAAATCTACGCTTTACCAGTTTGAATCCATTACTTCTTCTTCTATACCTGGCCCGGTATTTATAATAAGGCTATGGGATTCCCATAAGGTTCGACATAACATAAAGTTGCCCATAAGATCTCCATAGCTATGGAGCAAATTTCCGCCATAGCTATGGGTCTAGCAGTTCCTGCTGACATAACTTCGCGCTAAACGTAGCACTTACATTACCCTAAAATGTCTCTTAGATCATGAAATAATGCCTGAAATCAGTAAAATATGAGCAGTAAATTATGTGAGAACCTTACGAACTGAAAATAAAGCAATTTTAAAGGATTAATTCATATATACTTGTAAATAACATCCCGTAGAAAAGTTTTACGCGGGGAACGATGTAAACACTTGTCTCTCCTCCCTATAAATAACATGTTATATCTCCACAAGTAATGGTAGAAGGGTGACGGAAGGAAATACAACAGGTAAACCACGTAGTACAGAAGGGGAAAGGGGCAAAAGCCAGGGAGGGAGTGATGACCAGACAGAGATACGGACAATACACGTAGCTAGGTAGATATACTGCCGTATCTGTAGCTACGTATAATGCCGTATCTCTGCCTGATCCTCACTTCCTTCCTGGTTATTGTTTCTTTCTCCTCCTTTACTACATGGTTTAACTTGTGTGTATCCTTCCGTCACCCTTCCGCCATTACATTTGGAAATATGATGTTATTTGGTAAATTTCTAGCGTTTGCCCATACTCTCCCCCTTGCCCCAAACAAGCTTGGGGACCTGTGGGAATGCGGGGTTTGAGGGTGGGGACTAAATAATGCGTCGAAAACACGTATTTTTAGAGTTGTGTAGGAGTCAAAATTACCTATATCTAGGGTACTTTTCCCTAGATATGGGAAATTTACCTAACCTTCAAGCTCCGAGATTACAAGGCCCCCCTCGTAATCTAATCTAACCTAAGCAAATTAAACCTAACCTCCTAGCGAGGGGCTCTGCCCCCCTTGACCCCCGATAATTCACTGGTCGACAAAAAAAAATCGAAGATATGGTTCTGGACTAAATGAAGCTGATTATAGGTAAATCGACCCTGCTGAACTCGAATCTGATGTTCAATTAACTCTATCACGTCCAGTTTTTGAGAACCAGACGCAATTCATGAAAAAATATGGGTAAAATCAGCAGAAATAGGTTTCACCAATGTTTTCATTTTAAACTCTTAATCTTTTCTTTTCTCAAGCCTATTTAGGGCAGTGCAGTGTTTTTGAGTCAGTGTGGTTTGTGCAGTGAGCAGGGGAGGGTGTGCGCGCTGCGTATTGGCGAGGGGTTAGCAGGCTGTGTAGTACATTTTTACCTACTGATCGTACAGCTATTGACATATGTTTAAACATTTTATTTTTCTTTGCAGATATGATGTGTTTGATTTAGTGGAGTCCTAATTTTAGCTGGTTTACCGTATATAGTACCTTGTACCGGGCTGTGATGGAGCGCCGTAACTGTGTGAATGCATCAGACAGTTTTTGTTACATATGTGGAATTTTTACCCCTGACAATCTGAAGAAACCTCTTACAAAGAATGTTAAAGCAGCTTATCTGCATTACTTCAAGTGCCGTATAGGTGATCAAGATAAGAAGTGGGCCCCTCACGTAGCATGCAACCCCTGTGTGAACCACTTGAATGAATGGATGCGTAGCAAACGGCCATCAGGCATGGCATTCGGCCATCCAATGGTTGGCTCGTGAACAAAAGGATCACAGTACTGACTGCTACTTCTGCCTCACTAACATCAAAGGATATTCAGTAAAAACGCGAGCTAAAATCAGGTATCCTGACGTACCTTCTGCCATCAGGCCTGTGCCACATGGTCCTGATCTCCCAGTTCCAAATGTTCCAATTGCAAGTGCTATAAGTGAATCAGATTCGAACAAGGAGGATAATCCCATGGATACAGACTTTCAAGAAATGGCAGACAACAGAGAGCCCAAATTCATCAGTCAGGAAATGCTACATGACCTAATTGACCTTGCTAGGGACCTAGATCTACCCAAGGAGAAAAGTGAAGTCCTTGGATTTCGTCTCAAGGAATGAAATTTGCTACAAAAAGGAGTTCTCATCACCACGTTTCGTCGTAGACATAAAGAACTTCAAGCTTCTTCAAGATGGAACACAAGCTCTGTTACTGCTTTGATGTTGACACACTCATGGAACAACTTTGTGAGTCTCACACTTATGATAAGAGTGAGTGGCGGCTGTTCATAGATTCAGGAAAAAACACGCTAAAGGCCGTTCTTCTGCATAAAGGAAATAAGCTTCCGAGTGTTCCAATTGGGCATGCCATGACATGACGTGAAACTTATGAAACTCATGAAGACTTGTTATTGAAAATTGAAATATGAAGAAATCAGTGGAATCATGTGTGGACAAACTGAAGGTTTAAACTCTTGCTTCAGGACTACAGTAGCTGTTACACTAAGCATCATGTGTTTTATTGTTTGGGGACCAGAGGAACAGCAACATTACAAACAAAAGGAATGGACAGCACGGACCGAAAGACTCACCTGGCAGGTTCAAACCTGTATGTACAAACCTCTTGTTGACCTCAGTGAAAAGGTGGAATTCTGTGATCTGTACTCCTTGCATCTGAAAACTGGGTAATGAAAAATTTGTGAAGGCAACATGGATCAAGTCAAAATGAGTGCTGGCTTTCAGGTATTTTGACAAATATTGAGCACAGTAGACCAAAGTAAAAACTGTCAACCATGAATTCTGTTCAGCTACTGCAAATGATGACTTGTAGAAGAGTAAATCATGAAGAAAACAGCGTGGAACTTTGTCTATAATGTAGGACTCAGTTAGTTACAATACAGGTTTTCTTTTTTTGACTTGGACAGATCAGGAATTACGCAAATGACTATGGAGGTTCAGCTTGAGACTCTTGTACTCAAAAGTACTTTCCATTGCACATCTGAAACTTTTTTGGCCCATGGAAAATGGGCGGTCAGTGTAGCAAGGGGTTTAACGTTTCGCCAAGAGGCATTCAATGGCCCGTCAAGAATTCGTCCAACATGATGGGACTATTGTGAGACTACCCGTGAAAAGCTGCTTAAATCGTAAAGAGCAAATACGAAGTACATTGAATTAATGAGGAACTTGTAATGTGACATGTTGAAGAGTTACCAATGCGCTTGGGCGCTCGGATGTCACTCAAAATCACTTTTTCCATTCCATCTTGATCTCTCCAACGAATCTGGCGCGGTTCAGTGATGAAAGGGGGAAACGTTTATAACCAGTGAAATTGCCACCATGGAAACCGATACAAGGACGATCAGTCCAAATGTAGGGGACTATTGCTTGACGCACAACGTGAAAGTAGGCTCTCCTACAAAAGAAAGAGCAAAATTACAGAAACACTTCTGATGTATATGGAGAGGGTGAGTACTTTGTCGGTTAGTATAGTTTGATCATATTATATTAATACCAATTTGAGATCTTGACTGTTCTTCTGAGAACAGTCTAAGATCTGACTGTTCTTCGAATAGCGCATCTTTCCTCAAAAAAAATCTCGAAGTTGTGTTCAAAATTAACTATATATATTAACATATATATAATATACATATAATATATATATTATATAATATATAAAATATATAATATATTATTAATAAAGTCAAAATTACTGTGATTTGGACATATTTTGGATATTTCCAAGTGTGGCACATTTTCGGATAATTGAACAGTAATTTAGTGTATAATTTTTTCCATGATATGATACATAGTGTCCTAATAAAGCCGCAGGCACCACCATAATTTAATTACGAGTAATATACTATAAGGGACGTAGGGGGATTGTTTCGGATTAATCATAACATATATACGTATATAATGATAATAGCTATAAATTTAAATGCGATTATTTCAAAACTTACTGTAGAGAAAAAGCAATGCCATTTTTAAATCAGCACGCGAAAATGCTTCCCACCCACACACAATGAATTAGAACATTTTGGTGTCGACAAGTGTAATCATCCTAACTTAGCGTAATACCCGATGAATCTAACCTAACCTAATGGGCCCCTCGGACACCCCCGTTAACTAATTTGTTTTATCTACTCTTAATGGGAGGGGTGGGGAGGGTGAAAGGGTGGACTCGATATACGGTCATTCTGTTGTGAGGACGTCAGAGGTCAACGTTTCTTGGACGAGAAAGTCAGTCAATTTTCCTTAGAACTAGGAATTTTACAACTACCTAACTCATAATATGTGTTGCACGCACATTTTGTACCCATCCAAAGTATCCGCAATCCCAAGGTGCCCAACTTGTTTTGAGGGGAAGGTGGGAGTATGTGCAAAAACACTTTCAACAATACATGTTATTTAGGAGGAGAAAGACTAAGTGTTACGTGCGTCTCATTTTTCCTCTTGTGACTGCATCGCCTCGTTTTCTTCCTGCGCGGACACTTCAATAGGATTTGCTTTAGTTAGAGGTTAAAACGTGGAGTTAGTAGGGGTTAGTGAATCTAAAGGTGGAGTTAAGGGTTATTTAATAAAAGGGTGGGGTTAGTTCATTAGTTAGGTTAGTGAATTAAAGGGGGGGTTGGGTTTTAGGAACAAAAAGGTGGAGTTGGTTGTGAATAAAAGGGTGGGGTACGTTACATTGGGTTCGGTTAGTGAATCTAAAGGTGGGGTTAGGTTTTAAATTTTCATTATATACGTTCTTACAAAAACATTTGATCTCCCAAAGTAGTTTTGCGAAGAAACTCTTTGATTTTTTAAAATCAAAAAGGAAACCAGAAGCACACTCCCAATTTGGTAGGGGATTAATTCTGGCCCTAGTGAAAAAAATTAAACCCTTGTTTCCAAGTTTTACTTTTTTGTTTTTCCGGAAGTAGTATCTCCACTACGTGCTAAGCTAAAATGATAGCCCTCCAGAAGGTAGATATGACTGCGTAGGTAAAAAAAATTTTACCTTCATTTTCCCAAAAAAACAATAGCTAAATTTTTTTTTAAAAACATATCAATATAAATAGAAATAAAATGCCCAAAAATTGTTGTCAAAAAAAACAATAAAAAACCTTTTTTCATCCTTTATCTATTAGTAAAGTAAAACTGTCTCAAAAATTTCCGGGGTCGGCGAGAATTCCGGTTTGTCTCGCACGGAATTTTGGGTACACGAGAGTTTTACCGGAGGGCCCTTTTTGAGCAAGCATTTTCCCTGTCCATCCACTGCTCCATGGCCACTGCAGCGCTGCACGCTCAGTGCCTGCTCATTTTGCCAGGGCAGGAAACAATCATAATTTTATTATAATTTTCTTTCCCCGCTTTTCCTTTTTTATTTACTTGGAGGAATGCATTCAGAGAGTGACATACAAATTTCCCCATGGTTCCCGATCCCTTTTGAAAGGGTTTTTCGTCTTTCAATTTAGCCGGAACGTCTCTTCTGGAAGAAAATGCCTGGGTGGCGCTGACGGAAGAATTTTGTTTAAAATGCCATGTTGAGGGCTTTGTCAACAAAAGGGATCCAGGGGACCTCCGGACACCCAAGCGCTTATGCGAACTTTAGGGAAAAACCCCGAGCATTTATGGAATTTTCGGTGACTTATGGCAAATTCGCCATTTGTTGCTTAGGGAAAAACCTTTAGCTATAAAATTAGCTATTATAAATACGGGCCCCTGATTATAGTCATAAAAAACATAAAAATAGGAAAAAAGGGAAGTACAAGAGGCCGCGGGGCCTACACGTGGTGTTCCTGCCCCCAAAACACTACTACATCCCCTTTTCCCCCATCCAAAACCCATCCAGCCCCCCTTTAAAGCCCCAAATGCCCCACTAACCCCCTGCAATGGACCTTTCCCATTCATTACCCCCTATTTATGACAGTTTTCCCTATTTCCTTTCAAAATCTACGCTTTTCCACTTAAAATCGTTATTTTTTGTTTCCCCGGTTTTAAAAGCCGTAAGAACTTTCCTACCTTCCTTTATTAAAACCCTTTTCCACTTAAAAACTTTTTTATCAGATCCCCTTACTCTGCGTCTCTCGAGTGAGTGAATTTTAATATCTTAATCTCCTCTCATAACTAAAAATTTCGCATCCCTTGTATCATTTTGGTCACTTCTCTGCACTGTTCTAACAAGGGTATATCCATCCTGTAAAATGGAGACCAAAACTGAAACCCATGTCAAGTGAGGCCCCACTAGAACCAGATAAACTTTAGAATAACTTCCGCACTTCTACTTTTTAAACCTTATGAATTCTGGTAAGAATCCTAATCTCTATTGCTCATTTCTGGCCCCAAAATTGGCTCTCAAAGGGGCTCCCACATTTTTCCCCGCTGTGGAATTTGTGCCCAAAGGGCTTAAAGTACGGGTTTTTCTTTTGTGCCC
>JACEEZ010019985.1:12500-22500 GCA_016584305.1 Chionoecetes opilio | reverse complement strand
GGAGAGAAGAGAGAGAGAGAGAGAGAGAGAGGAAGAGAGAGAGAGAGAGAGAGAGAGAGAGAGAGAGAGGATGAGAGAAGAGACGAGAGAGAGAGAGAGAGAGAGAGATGGAGGAGAGAGAGAGAGGAGGAGAGAGAGAGAGAGAGAGAGTTTAATTACGGTGTTATTTGTACAAAGCCAATTCAGATTGTCCTTCTAAGCATTATACTGTAATATAAGATACTAATAAAATTTGTATTTTTAATTTTGCAAATTATACTCTATTATTAATAATAATAATTATATAATCATGATGAAATGCTATTTGATACTAATAGTATATTAGTAATAATCAAAACAAAAAACAAAATACTAATTGTAATAATGATAGAAATAACAATATAATGATAATGATGATAGAGATAAACAATAATAAATAATGATCATGATCATAAAAATACAGTATGATAATACTGCGGTAAAAGTCCTAAGTCAGGGAATATTTTAATAGCCACTGTGGTTTTCATTCTTTTTTATCATCTGTCTATTCTTTCTCCTTCTCCTCCTCCAAACACACACACACACACACACAACACAACCACCACAACACACACACACACACACACACACACACACACACACACACACACCACACACACACACCCACACACCACCACACACACATATGGGTCTAAATATTTATTTTATGATTCACTAACGGTACTGTAATCATGACGGCCTGTGGAGAGAGAAGAGAGAGGATGAGGAAGAGGAGAGAGAGATGAGGGAGACTGGGACCGGAGATGGCCAGAGAGGACGAGACACGAGGGAGGTCGCGGAAAGAGACGAGGGACTCGAGGAGAGAGAGAGAGACGGGGAGAGAGAGAGAGAGAGAGAGAGAGATGAGTAGGGGGGGGGGGGGGGGAAAGAGAGGAGATGAACGAGTGGAGAGAGTGGTGTGTGGTAAGAGAGAGAGAGACTGAAGAGGAGAGAGAGAAGAAGAGATACTGAGGAGAGAGAGAGAGAGAGAAAGAGGAGAGAGAGGAGAGAGAGAGAGAGAGAGAGGAGAGAGAGACGATTTAGAGAGAGAGAGAGAGAGACACACACACATGCCACACACAGTATATATATCTCTGGACGCGTAGAGCCTGAAAAAACAAAACCTAGGAGAGGGAAAATACTGTCTGGATACAAACCATAATCCAGGGGATCATAACACATACACACGCCACTCTCTTCCTCTATTTTCTTTTCGCTCTCTCTCCTTTCTTCTTATTTTATTTCTCTCTTCTCCATCTATTCTCCTCTTCCTTACTCTCTCTCTCTCTCTCTCTCTCTCTCTCTCTCTACTCTCTCTCTCTCTCCTCTCGCTCTCTCCTCTCTCTCTCTCTCTCTCTCTCTCTCTCTCTCTCTCTCTCTCTCTCCCATCTCTCTCTCTCCCTCTTCTTCTCTCTCTCTCTCTCTCTCTCTCTCTCTCTCTCTCTCTCTCTCTTCTCCTCTCTTCTCTCTCTCTCTCTCTCTCTCTTCTCTCTCTTTCTCTCATATCCTCTCTCTTTCTGTCATATCCTCTCTCTTTCTCTTATCTTTATCTCCTCCTATCTTTCTCTTATTCATCTCTCTCTCATCCTCCTCTCTCTATATCACTCCTCTCCTCTCTTCTCCTCTTATATCATCTCCTCGCTCTCTCTCCTTGTCTCTCTCTTATATCCCTCCCTCGCAAATCACCAACATTGTGTAAAGCGATGGCAGAGTTGGTCGTTTCTGCATATGGTATGTTCGGGGTGCAGAGTTCGATCCCCGAGGAGGCCCAAAATAACTTAAAACATTCTGCACGTCGAGTGGCCTAAGAAAACCCACATGCTTGCCCAATTCACTCTACCTTCGGTGCATCGGAGACACCGGGGGGGCGGCATGAGCCTCTAATCACAGGCGTCACTATACAATCCTACTGCGGCTATCATAACAGCCCTGGAGAGGTCACTGCCTACAGGCACTATAGGGCCTGAAATGTAACGAAAAAAAACAATGGAAATCAAAAACTCACCACGGTCCTTCCCTTCCTTCCGTCCTTTCCTTACGAACGTTCAAGACACTTTCCTTCTTATCTGCTGGAGAAAGAATAATAAAAATGACTGAGTAAGCAGCTACTTTGTGAATACATTGAAGGAGAGGTGAAGCGAAAGGAGTAACTTAACACCCTTTGAGGCCCAGAACGTAATTTCCATTGTAATATGGGCACATTAGAAACTTTTTAGTTAAGTATAAGCCAGTATTTTATAGTATATCACCTGTTTAGTATCCTTGTCAGCAAAACTAATTTTGTTACGCTGAGTAACACCAGGGTATTCGCTGAACAGGGTAGATTATACAGTCATGATATTAACTACTGTGTATCATCTTCAGTGGCACATACACACATAGTGATGCTATAATTGTAATACTTGGCGGCTGGCGACATTATTGCAGCTGGCGACTAAAGTGTTATATGCGGTAAAGGGTACCAGGTGAGGTCACGTCAGTTAATGCACACACACACACACACACCACACACAAACAGGGTACCTGATCTGATCTCACTCCCTCTGCCTGGAATTTTACTGCCTATAGTATTGTATAGAAACAGGACCGTTACGGGCCCATCTGTTACGCCTGTGTGTGTTTGTGTGAAACGTGATGAAAGGGAAAAAGTGAGTGCATTATAACGCCTATTATAACGATATAAATCTCAACCGATATTTCATCGCAGAAACGGTTTTTTAAGTTAGGTTTTAAAGGAGACAGGTTAGGTTAGGTTAGAGGTGGAGGTTCGTTTAGTAAACAGATGATATCAAGAACAAAAAGAAAATTATAAAGACTACGTATTGAGAAGTGGAGCAAGGTTGTGGGCGGGGATTCCACACACTGTAAAACAAATCTATATTTCCTTATTATAAATACCGGCCTTCAGATTCATTCAAAAACATAAAATTTTCAGGAAAACTAAGTTTGTTCCTGGCTCCGAAAAAGTATTCGCTCGAATCGGTCAACGCTTCGAAAAAGTATTTCGCTTGAATCGGTCCAACGCTCGAAAAAAGTATTCGCTCGATTTTTCCAAGCTCGGAAAGTATCGCTGAATCGTCCAGACACCGGGTGTTTAGGCGGAGGGAGGCTATGGGGGGGGGGGGGGGGGGCAGCGAGGGAGAGGGACTCAGGGGAGCGGACAGGTCGGGAAGGTGCTTGAAACAGGGTGTGGCTATTTAGGGGGAGGGGAACGGAGCTCCAACGAGGAGACTGAGCGTAACATTGCAGAAAGGAAGGAATATGGAAAGTGATGGCTGCCTTGCGCCCCAAGGGTAAAGGGAAATGTTGTGAGTGGACTGTACCATTACAATGGAAATTACGTTCTGGGTCTCCGGGTTTAATTACGTTCGTAAGTATCGTCCCATGGCAACGTTTATCGTTAGGTTCCCGAGGGTCTGGGGTTTTTTCTTTATCTCTTCTTAGGGTTTATAATATACAGGCCTTTGATAACTGTGATGGAGTGGTTTAGCTTAATTCCGTGTATGTAAATTATGTTGTTTGTTGTTGTTGTTGTTGTTGTAGGTGGTGGTGGTTGTGGTGGTGGTGGTGGGGTGGTGGTGGTTTATAGTGGGACGTTATACTCTTTTTTTTTTTACGAGGTGAAATATCTGAGCCTTGGCTGATTACTGACGATAACTTGATGCAAGGAGAAGAGAATACTAAGGTTTCTAATCTTAGTGTATTCTATCATAAGTTAAATATATTATAAGGTAAACATAGGCATAATTTAAGCACGAGGACCTTAAGATAGAATGGATATTTTTGCTCGTTTAAAAAAATAGACAAAAAGTGGCATATGTTTTTGCCGGGGGGGGGGGGGGTTTAGCGATCAAAGTGAAAGGATTGGAAAGAAATATTCTTGTGATAAATTTAGATGTATAATTTGGTTCATAATGGGATCATATCATGTTTTGTAGTGAAAAAAAAATGATACGACGGAGTGAGTTGTGAAAGCAGGAGTGCGTGCCCTGAATGTGTGCTTGATGTGCCATGAATGTATGCTTGCTGAAATAGGAGAATAGTGCTGATTACTTTGCTGCTAAAATCGATGTTCGAAAGGGGATGTTTAATTATGAATTGTCGAAAAGGAAAGGGTTTTAGCGATAATGAAGTCAAATGAATTACGCAATGTCGCAACGTGAAAACGCGCGGCACGCACCGCCACGCACGCAACACACACACACAACACACACCACACACACACACACACACACAAAACACATACACACACACACACACACACACACACACACCACACACACACATACACACAACACATACACACACACCCCACACCCCACTCCCCCCACCCCCACTACCCACCCACCCAACCTATTCATCCTTCTATTACAGTGTACCTCGTTATTCATCCTTCTATACAGTGTACCTGCTATTTCCTCTGTACAGTGTACCGCGCTATTCATCCTTCTATACAGTGGACCTCGCTATTCAGCCTTCTATACAGGTACCTCGCTATTCATCATTCTGTACAGTGTACCTCGCTCTTCATCCTTCTATACAGTGTTCCCTCGCTATTCATCCTTCTGTTACAGGTACCTCGTATTCATCCTTCTGTACAGTGTACCTCGCTATTCATCCTTCTATAACAGTGTACTCGGCTATTCATCCTTCTATACAGAATTCTGTAACCCCCACAGATGTACCTCGTATTCATCGACCTATCTGTCTTCTGTGTCTACCTATTCTTTTTATCTATCTTTTTTATCCAGTTTTATCTATCCTTTATCCAAATTATCTATCTTCATCCTTTTATTATCCCTTATTTATCCACCCTTTATCTATCCTTTATGTCATTTTTACCTATCCATATATTCTTTATCTATCTTTCTATCTTTTATTTACCCTTTATTAGCCTTTATCTATCTATGTCATTTTCCATCCTATATATCTTTATCTATCTTTATCGTTTATTTATCCTTTATTTAGCCTGAATCTATCCGTATATCCTTATATTATAGCTTACATTTTTATCCTACCTTTATTCTTCTATTACTTATCCTACCTATTTCTGTGATCTATGTGTTGGTTATCTATTCTATCAATCATAAGCAAGGAAATATAACTTTTTCCTTACTGTATTAACACAAGAAATATATATTCATCTGCACATTTCTCTACTGGTATGGGTTATTCGAAAACGCAGATATAAAAATCCGCTTTGATCAGGAGTATACTACGAGTTTACTTATCATATATTTTTTTTCTCCCGATAAGCTGAGTACATAACAGTGGATTATTTTATAGGGCAATATGATCCCAGCTACAACTCATGTTTAAGCTCATTAAGGGATTGTTAAGTAATGGTGAAGTTTACAGAGCCATTGTAGACTTGCATAGTGAACTTTCTTGATTCGGACTGTTGTTAAATAATTTGATTGTGAGACACTGATGGAGAGTTGAGTAATTGTGGATTAGAAATGTATTAAAACGAGTTAAAAATCACAAGATTAAAACGATATTACGAGTAATGAAGAAATAGCTCATTTACAAAGCTTTATGCTGATTTTATTGGCTAGTTTTTTGTAATAATACATAAACAATGTAAGAAGAACAACTAAACTGCGTTGAAAGAGCAAATATACCCATGCAAAAATCGTAATTGTACTGATATTTTCAATGAATGGGAAAATGACATTGACGAATTGTATATGCGGAGATGTCAATGGTTCAGAAGCCGCTTTTTATACGGTATTTACCTTAGCGTATTATATGTTCTATCTGGAGAGAGAGAGAGAGAGAGAGAGAGAGAAGAGGAAGAGATGATGAGAGAGAGAGAGGAGAGAGAGAGGAGAGAGAGAGAGCAGAGAGAGAGAGAGAGTAGAGAGAGAGAGACGAGAGAGAGAGAGAGAGAGAGAGAGAGAGAGAGAGAGAGAGAGAGAGAGAGAGGAGAGAGAGGAGAGAGAGAGAGAGAGAGAGAGAGAGAGAGAGAGTAGAGAAGAGAAGAGAGAAGAGAGAGAGAGAGAGAGGAGAAGAGAGAGGTGAGACTGAGAGGAGAGAGAGAGGAAGAGAGGAGAGAGAGAGAGAAGATGATACAAAAGAAACCGACCGATCAAGGATTTCTTTTATATTCATTGATGCGGGAGAAGACAAAGACACTGTTTGGAAGGGTATGGTTATCTTTATTTTTACTTCATTATCATTACTATATTATCATCATTATCATTTATCATTGTTATTATTACTAAATACTATTATTTGATACTATCAGTATTTTTTCCCTGCCAGTAATAAAGTAATATGAAATGAGAACAACGAAGAAAAAAAATAATTATAATAATTAAAAAATAATAATAAGGAAATTATATGAAAGATGTAGAAATAAAACGTCCCTTTCTTCTCGTATCGAGGGTTATAAAGGTTCTCGGAGAAGCTTCCTGGAAACGTTGGTGCCTTCATCACCTGGACACGCGCTGTTATTGATCAGCAAAAAGAATACCAAGACAAGACAATCTATTTTCTTATCCTCGTATACACGGAAAAACACTACAGTAATGATATTACAGTAAGTAATAACAGTTTTTCTGTAACAAAGGAAAACACTACACAGTAGATAAAATAGTTAGTGAAAATATTACTGCTTCTGCTACTTTTATCAAACCGATAAACATATGAAAATTTTTCCTTTTTTTTTTTTTTTTTTATACTGCTACTACTCTTTTTTTCCATCTATAACTACTACTATACTACTGCTTCTACTCCTACTACTACTCGTTATACAATACTATGTACAGCTGCTACTACTTCTAAACAACCACTACTACGTAAACTATTGCTGGTACTACTACTGCTATCCCAATATCAACAAAACTTTCGAGAAAAGATTAAGGTCATACACGTGATTAGGTTATAAGCTATATTTTGCCAGGTTATTTTTTTTTTATTTGTTGAAGAAATGTCTTTTTTATGATCGGTATCTGGCTTACACAGGAACGCTATCTTTCGACCTTCGGCTCACTCAGTCTGGGTGCGACTTGTGCACCCAAGGATATCCTTGGTACATACTTACCCGCACAAGGACACTCCTCTCTCTTTATTCCTCTCTCTCTCTTACTCTCTCGAAAGAGCTGAGCGAAGCGAGAGCGAGAGGAGAGCGAAAGCGAGTGAGGGCCGAGAGCTGAGGAGCGAGAGAGAGAGAGAGAGAGAGATGAGTAGAGTTTTCTCGCTAATCATATTCCTCTTTCTCTCTTGAGAGAGAAAGAAGGGACATATGATTAAGAGAAACAAGATAATTTTAAGTCTATTAATTTAGTTATTACGGTTCAAAAATGCAGTAAGGAGGCCACGCCCCCTTGCCCACCTGAATTGGCTGAACACAACGTATACGAAGCGGATTGGCTAACCACACCAGGAGTAGTGAAGATATAACGTTGGGCGGATAGGAGTCACAGGTCAGGTTAAAGTTAAGAAAAAAAGTTCCACTTCTCGTGCCTGATGCCATAAAAGATCATGTTGTTAAAATCATTCGTTAATACCGCGGCCTACCCTGTAATCGAGGCACTTTCATCGGCAAGAAAGCGTCTGCCGCTATGAAGAGCAACAACGTAATGAAGAGAGGGACTCCTGCAAAGATGGACCTCAAAGGCAATGTGTGATACAACTAATATACCGGCACATACAGTACACTTATCCCCACAACCAGGAGCGGCGCGCGTGTGGAGCGGGCCACGAGTCGTGGCTGCCACTTACGGAGAGAAAATCTACAGTCGCTAAAGACGAGCCGGGTTCCCTAACGCTGCACGCATTGCCCACAGCGAGGCCCCCAAAGCGAAAGGATTTAAACGCAAACAGAAGATGAAAACCCAAGAGAAGTATGTTCATGTCTGCGTGTTTTGAAGAACAGATGATTGAAGGATATTGAAATACAGTGTGGGAATTACACCAATACCGTGGCAAAGGGGCCGCACTGACAGACGTTCTAGCAATGGCTTCTGAAGTGATGACTGAGACAACCTCAGCTCCCGAGGGCTGGACCAGCGGTGTGGTGTGGGCCCGAGCGTGGCGGCCACCAACGAGAGACAACGAACAGTCTCTGAAAAACAAGCTGGCGTTCGCAAGATGCAATCAGTGCCCCGGAATGGCCCCTGATCAGAAGGTTTTCAAAACGAAAAGAAATATTAAGAAGACCCACGAGAAGTCTGTACAGCACACGGAGTTTAAGGAAACTTTGAAAATGAAGGACATCTGCAATACAGTGTGAGATTATTTGGATGATACCGTGGAAGTGCAGTTAAACCGACCCCATCATGCTTCTGAAAATATATTTGGACGCAACGTCAGCTCCGAGGCGGACCCAGCACGTGTGGCCTGGCCGGACAGGGCCGCCACCAACGAGAGACAACGCACAGTCTCCGAAAATAGAGCTGGTGTCCATAACTTGAGAGCAGTACCCCACGAAGCCCTAAATGATAAGCTTTTCAAGACCTAAAAGAGAAAGATGAAAAGCAACGAAAAGTCTATTCAATGTCTGCGAGTTTCAAGAAAAAGAAAAGCATGAAGGATGTTGGGGTAACAAATGTGAACATTATCACAATACCGTGGAAGTGAGCCACACAGACAGACGTTATAGCAATGGCTTCTCAATGCGATGATTGAGACAACCTCAGCTTCCCAGAGTCTGGACGGTCCGCGTGTGGGCGTGGGCCCGACGCGTGGTCCGCCGCCAACGAGAGACAACGCGCAGTCTCTGGAAACAAGCAGCGTTCGCAAGATGCAATCAGGCCCCGGAAGGCCTCCTACTGATCAGAAGGTTTCCAGACGAAAAGATAATAAGAAGACCACAAGAGTCTGTACAAGCACACGAGTTTAAGAACTTTGAAACGAAAGGACGTTGCAGTTACAGTGTGAAGTTTGTACTGAATCGTTGGAAGTCGCGTTCAAACCGAACGCTCCAACAATGGCTTCTAGAATAAGATAGTTGAAACTACGTCAGCTCCCGGGCCGGACCAGCGAGTGTGGCGAGTGGCCGACGCGTGGCCGCCATAAAACGAAGGACAGCGTACCTTCGTTAAAAACGCATGCCGGTTTCGTAAGCTGCGAGCGGGGCTCACCAAGGACCCAGAGCAAAACACTTCGAGATGAAAAGGAAGATTTAAAACACAGAAGACATTTGTACAAAGCAGACGTTTTAAGGGAACGTTATCAAGATGAAGGACGTTGCAATGCAGTGTGAGATTTGTATTGATACCGTGGAGTGGCCGTCTGCAAAACCGACGCTCCAATCATGGATTTGAAAGATATTTGACAACAACACGTCAGCTCCAGAGGCGGAACAGCGTGTGTGGCCTGGGCCCGACGCGTGGCCGCCACCAACGAGAGACAACGGCACAGTCTCGGGGATAAACCAATATGCCGATGTGCGGGCAGTGCGCCCCCAAAACCCCAGAGCAGAAGAACGCTTCGAGACGATAAGGAAGCTGAAAAAACACGAGAAGTTCTGTACAGGACACACGTGGTTAAGAGAAATTATCGAGTGAAGGACGTGGGATCAATGTGAGGTTTTTACTTATACGAGATATGGCCGTGCAAACAGACGTTCAACGATGCCTTAAACACACGTGTTAACGCCAACCTCAGCTCCCGAGGCTGGGGACAGTGCGTGTGGCGTGGGCCCGACGACGTGGCCGCCACCAACGTGAGACAACGCACAGTCTCTGGAAACAAAGCAGTGTCCGCAAGCTGCAATCAAGCCCCGGCAGGCGTTTGATCAGAAGTTTTTCAAAACAAAAAGAAATACTTAAACAACGAGAAGTCTGTACAAGCACACGTGTTCAAGGAAAACTCGGTAGATGAAGGACGTTGCAGTACAGTGTGAAGTTTTACCTGATACCGTGAAGTGGCCGATTAATACCAACACTCCAATAATGGCTTCTGGTATGGATATTTGACACCAAGTCAGCTCCCGAGGCCGGAACCAGCGCGTGTGGCGTGCGGCCGACGCGTG
>JACEEZ010019985.1:0-10000 GCA_016584305.1 Chionoecetes opilio | reverse complement strand
GCTTTCCTTAACCATTTTGGGTTGTTAATTAGTTTTGCGTCATCCACACTGCTGGCAAACCACACTCAATACATATATTCCTTATACATTCTAGCCATGGCATATATAAACACCACTGTGTGTAGCTGCAATAGCAGTTGTACAGTACATACTTAAATTTGTTTGTTTCCCATAAATCAATTAGACCAGGAATTAATTCATCCTACATTAATAGTAATTTTCAAGTGGATATACCCCTAGTTCTCCATATACAATATCGGTGCTAGTATATCTGTGCTACATCAAAATATTGTTTCAGAAATTTCAATTTGTAATAGTCTTCTACCTCCCGTAGATTATTATCACCCAGACTTTCACAACCTTATGTTAATACGGGTACAAACCATAGTGTTAAAAACAATTCAATTTGAATGTCAACTGCAAGTCATATTTGCGATGAGGGTGCCAATTAGAGAGAACGCAACTCCCCCCCCCCCCCTGAGGAAATGCCAGTGGGTCGTGGGCAGTTTTAACTCAAAGATGTTGGTCTACTGTTGTTTTGGCTCGCGTGACTATATTTTGCATAAATAATTTTCGCCGATATCAATATGAGGCACCGAATCTGAATACAAAAAATATAGTTTTCTGTCTGTTCTTATAATTATATGGATGACATGCATTACGATGGAACGTTCTATAATAGCAATTTATGCAAATTACTCGCCTCGAGTAGCAAGCTTAAATAGATTTTTACATGTATATTGTGGCATGTTAAAATTTGGGCGATGTGCACACTGTTTCTAAGACAGTACTG
Organism: Chionoecetes opilio; assembly: GCA_016584305.1. Classification (NCBI taxonomy): domain Eukaryota; kingdom Metazoa; phylum Arthropoda; class Malacostraca; order Decapoda; family Majidae; genus Chionoecetes; species Chionoecetes opilio. The sequence goes on along the minus strand of JACEEZ010019985.1, from coordinate 9,207 downwards.
CGGTCTGGCAAACGCTTGTAAAAACAATAAGCAATGCCTTGGAAAAAACGAAGAAATAAAGAATGCCGAAATCGGCTTGGTTGCTGCGACAATGTAGGTTATAATTGGGGAGGGCGACGTGCCGCGGCGGGGAATCGGAGTGGTGGGCGGGGCGGAGATTGTGGCGGGGAGATGAATCAATAAACATTGCCACTTCACGCGTCGACTCATTGCACTTCTAAGCTTTCTATCTGATGATACACAATAATAACAGGAAAATATGGGATGCCCTAGGTATAGATAACTTCTAAACCATCGTTATTGACTATATATATCATAGAGTAGCATTAACCTCGCTCTCAACTAAACCTACTTGGTTATTTGGTTATATACAATGTTTTACAGGAATAGGCTTCATACAATTATACATATAGAAGAAAATCGTTCTTAATATTATACTTGTGTGTTTTAGTACAGTGAGAATAAGCCATATTTTTCTTCAAGTTGGACCAACTTTCACCAAATTGGAGTTAAAAACTACCAGCGACATGGCATTTCGGGAGTTTGCAGTTCTCTCTAATTAGCGCGTACAAGGCCCTCGTTGTTGTTCTTTAATCCAACTCCCCCTTCCTAAACCTCCCAGTATCATTAACAATATACCTAAGTATTTATACTCGCTAATACTCTAATCCGCACCACCAAATTTGAAAAATTGTATTACTTGTTGTACTTGACCCGGCTAACACTACAATTTTAGTCTGTCACACCATTAACTTTTTAATTTTCCACTCGGAACATAACATGAAGAGATGTTAGTGCCTGTTTCATGTTTGCCTCACTACTACATAGTACCACTGTATCGTCTGCATACATCAACACTAATAACTTAAAATAAACATTCAGAAGATCATTATCTAATCTAAATTGTTACAATACATTCAATAAGCTTTTCTGTAAAGTCATAACATAAAAAAGCAAAGAGAAGGGGCGATAGAGTTTTCTCCCTGTCTCACAACCGGTTTACACGTAAATGTGTCAGACAGTTGTTGATCCAGCATTACGCACGACGTAAGATGTATTGTACATACTATGAAGAACTTCAACAATTTACCGTAATACACCTTAACAAAGTTTATACCATAAACATTCTCTCCACACCATAATCAAATGGCCTTTTGTAGTCTACAAACAAACAAAAAAATATTTCTCTTCTTCACTAAACAAGTCAATAACACATTTGAGCAAAAACATGGGTGCCAGGTAGAATATTTCCTGGCCTACAACCTGCCTGCGTTTCATTAATTATATGATTGAACGCCTCAGAATATGTTAGTCGATCGTCAGAAATGGATGTAAATAATTTCCCAACAGATTAACAAAGTAATTCCCCGTAATTGTTCGTGTCGTAGGCGTCTCCTTGTTCTTGTATAACGGCACTATTACCCAGTCACCCCACTTGATGGAAAAACACCCGTATCCAATATACTTATTGAATAGTTTGACGTATAAGGGACACAGTAATTCTTGCGTTGCATTTAATGTATCATAATTATATTATCAACACCCAGGCGATTTGATTATTTTTTAGCTTTACTTATGCATATTTTTTATTCATTCAGGGGGGGGAAAACAAAAGGGGGTGGGGGGGAGTAGCACTATTCAATAAAGGCAGAGTTGTTCTACAATGATCATAGTTAATGTCCTCGTTATTATAGTCATCTATCGTTAAATTATCAATCTAAATGGTCGTAAAAATTCGGTCCAAGTATAATTCCTTGCTCTCTTTGTACTTTGATTCACCTTTTAATATTTTCCCCAAAAAATAACTATTGATTCTTTAACTTTTGCTTCTCTTAGTTGTTTTACTATATTGAGATTTTCTTTATTCTTCGCCCTGTTATCTTATTTTTTCTCTGTATTTCTTATCTCTCTATCATAGCATTATACGTATTGATATATTTTATGTTTTATTTGTTTATTTTTAGCTTCTGTGGCTAATTTTCTATCAAATAAAGCAGCGTTTGTCAATCTTTAATATTAGCATTTATTAATCTTTTTTATATATTTGCTCTAAACTACTCTGTGAAAAATCTTTAAAGTGGTTCTATTAACCACAAGTTTTAACTGGTGGGGGGGGGGGGGGAGTTTTATGTCATCCACAGTCATGTCACCTCTCGTCAAGCAGCTCATTCACCCTGTTACCATCCACACTTTCACTACTTCCTCTTTTCTCATTTTTCCATCTTCCCGGTCTTACACAAGAGCTCATTCACTTCACTACTCTCTTTACACGATTGTCTCACCAGGCAAGAAAATTCTAACACAGTCTGTATACACAGTGTACATCGGAATACAGGATTGAATTAATTATAATACCTTTAAATTTTTCACATGCTAAACAATTTGTGCGTACGATAAACGTAATCAATAGTATATTGTAGGGGGTTGTTGTATTTTCCAATCCCCATATCTAAAACCAATTATACCGTTAAATATAACATAATTATTTTACACACTTCACAATTTCTTACAGTAAGAGCTTCTGTCAGGTGTACCCCCATCCTGATTCGAATCTATTCTGTAAACAACCTGAGTAACTTAAAACACAAATTAACATCAATTTCTGTTGGTAGATTACTAAACTGGTCTCACTGATTGAGCAACGTCCAGACAAAGTGCCAGTCATGGGCGTATATAAAGTCACCACACTACAACATGATAAACAGTCAGAGTTAGATAGAAATAATTCATCAATGCTGCATCAAAGTGTTGATGGACTTGCCATAACCGTGAGGATGGAGGAATGTAAACCACGTGATAAACAAGTTTTTCTCTAAAACCAACCTCTAGTCATATACGCATACAGATAGTAAGGTTTCATCACTTACTTTGATTTCTTTCCAACTAAAACTCACGCGTGATCTTACAGCAATTAAGAGACCTCAGGATTTATATCTACTTAAGGAGTCCTGTTCTAGTGATAGAACAATATCAAATCCACTATTTTCCATAACATATCCCTTATGTTGTTCATATCGGCATCACACTTGGTTCCACAATGCACACTACATCATAATTCAGATAAAAACACAATACACTTTTTAATGATAGTTTAGATTTAAACCCGCAAACATTGGATCGTCAAAAATTGTTTAATGCTTAACTATAAGTGGTCGTTATGTTGGTCGAAGACCTTGGGGAGTGGCGCTGGTGAGTGTGTCGTGGTCTGTACGCGTATTTACTGCGTGTGCTGTTCAAGACTAGCTTGTTTGAGTCGATGTAGTGTCTTGCGAGGTTAGTGGGTTATGTATCTCTGTTGTGTCACTTGTGGGTGTTGTGTTTTTTGTATAGGTACTGACTACATGTAGGGTGTTATGGATTGTATATAAGCATGTTTGACTCACAGTGTTGTATGCAGAGTACTGACACGAGCGCTGGATAGTGCTGTACTCCCGCGCCATCCTACTTCATCAGGGTGATCAGTTTGAGACGCTTCCAAATCAGGTGAAGCAGTGCCGACTTATGTAGTTCCTCCGTGTAGTTATCGCCAACGGGCCTCTCCTGTCGACGAGCCATGCAAGATATTCTTCCGATCTCTGGTGGTACCATTCCTCACTAAACCGCTGTTTCCTTGATCATTCTCCAGCTCGTTGCCCATTAGGGGTGTCAAGTCCTCGTGATGTAGACTTTCCTTTGTTTCTCCTTCAGTGTTTTCGGTTGATTGTCACGCGTTTCTTCTTCTTCGATAGCAAAATTCACAATACAGGCCATGCTGCTCTCTCCAGCCTTTCAGAGCAAACGATGAGCGATAAGAATATATCATTCTTGCCTTCTATATCACCCCAACAACAGCAGCAATTTCAATAACCTTGCTATGCAAGACGTCTTCATCTCGTCTTAACCATCTTCAATACCAAATATTCTCAGATTGTCCCTTCTTGTTTATGCAGCCAGGCCGACATTATGCAATAGCGATGTTGGTAGGTTGATTTTTTGTGTCACATCAGAATGAAGCAGTAACGTTTGTCTGGGAATCCTTAAACTGCTGCGATTACTGCGGCGGAGACAACCACAAGCTATTATATTAGCAATACTGGCCATGATGGACAGCAGCAAACGTCTTAGCAGTTTTGCGGCCCCTGGTAGCATCTCCCTTAGAAAACAAAAAGCTCCATTTCTGCATTCCAATTTTTCTTTGACTAGCTGTCTAAATAGTGCCAAGGGTTTGTTGCGCCACATTTCTCTTGTGAGCTTCGGTAGGACAGTGAATGATAAATCAGCCAGCTGTCCCGGGCACGTTCTTATGCCTGTAAACCGCTGCTACGTGCGGGTGGTGTGTGGGCGTGTGCGGTGTGCTGTGTGCGTGTGACGTGGGCGTGTGCGTGTGCGTGCGCGTGCGCAGTGCGCGTGGCGTGTACGTGTACGTGCGTGTGGTGGTGTGTGTTGGTGTGTGTCAAGTACTTCACTCACAAACACCTAACATTGTGATACGTTTCTGCAACTCATATAGATATCCCACTCAAAACACACCACACACACGCAACACATACACACATACACACACACACACACACACACATACCACACACACACCACACACACACACATACACACACACACCACACACATACACACACATACTACACACACACACACACACACACATACACACACACACACACCACATTCATTAAACACATAAACGTTTATTGAAGCTGTTCTGTTAAACTTCGCTCCTTTCCAAAATTCCATAAAATCTCACACCAACTGGTGAAATGAACGTGAATGAGTGAAATATTTAATATTTTTCTCTCGTATTCAAATGTCCATAAGGGATTGTGGTAAGAAATGGAAATGTAAACTGTGTACATTACTTTTACTGTATTATTGCTACTCTACTGTGACGTTGTCCTTCCTCCTTCTCCTACAACAACAACAACTGACTCTTACTACTACTAACTACTACTACTACTACTCACTACTACTACTACTACTGTCAACCACCCACCTGAGTACTACTACGGATACAATGACATTCCTACTACTACTTTACTACTAATACGACGATACTAACAACTACTACTCCTGAGACGAGACGACGACTACGACTACTAACTTACTACTACTACTACTACGATTACTTTACGAACTACGACTACTACGACTGACTACTAATACGAGTCTGCTGAAGACTACTACTGAACACTTTCAACACACCATTAGTACTACTACTGCTACAATACTGTAACGCGCGAAAATTACATTAATAGGGGAAGCGATTGAAATAACACATAAGTATCAAAAGCTAACGAGGAATTGTCCTCAGCCTCATTCCTGTAATCACTGGATTAGGCTTATATTTAAACCAGTATAATTAAGAACGTAGCGAAACGAGGGAGAACGGGATCTATGGTAGAGTAATTTTTTAGAAGCAGACGACGTTCGTGAGTTTAAAGGTCGCCTGTGGGAAAGGTGATATTCTTGCCTTGTAAAGGTATGTTGGAAATGTTTGTAACTAGAGAGGTAGACATGACTTACTGGTGATGTCTTTTTGTTGACCAAGACTAATGAAGTTGCATTACTTAGGGTCCCAAGGTAGGATGCTGTTGGTGGACCAGGGGGCCAAGCGCTCACAAATGAGCAGAGGGGGCAACCACAACATGTCACAGCCAGCCGTGTGAGGACAAGGAGAAAAGAAGGAAATTGAAAAATAAGTGAGAGGGAAACAGTTGGAAGTGGGATAGACTAGGTAAATTATATTAGGATAACGACTTGAGCATTACATGTGCGTATCGTTAAGGGGTAACAGTGCGACTGAAGTTACCAAAGCCAGTATACATTATATTAGGATAACGACTTGAGCATTACACGTGCGTATCGCTAGGAGGGAAGGAAGACTTAATATTAAGATAACTTATGAATGTACACCAGTTGGGAAGTGAGACAGTAAAGAGTTGAATATATTATAATTAGAAATATATTAACGAGTTATCATTCAGTTTCCAACATACATATTTTCTTAAATCTTTTATTTTTGTTCAATCATATATTTTTTCCCACTTAATGTGGGTGGTGGCAGCGGAGTAACCAGGACTGTAGAGTACACTCCCAAGGTGGGCACTACATAATGGTAACTAAGGTGTAGATGGTCAAAAAGACCATTACATTTTGGTGGCAGCGGTTTGGATCCATTCGATGGTATCCGCGTACCCACGAGCCAACTAACGCCTTGTTAGTTAGTTTTTTTTTTGTCAAGTGCCAGTTACCTAGTGATCACATACTGTACAGTATGGTGTGTATAGAGTATAGGTGTACAGAGTACCATTAGTGATTATGACTAGTTCGCTCAGAACGTGGAGGAAGATGATACTAACGTAACAGTAGGCCCGGGTTACCCACATGCTAACATAGACGCTGATAAAGACATTAGTGATGGCCTGGAAAAGCCAAAGCGGAGTAGTGAAAGGGTGCAACATGAAACATGCACACCCCAGACCCGCTGTTGAACATGAAAGTGATGTGGGTAGCGCGTATGCAGTGTGTTTATGGGTGATGTAGGATGCGTGAAGGTAGTGTGGATGTGGGTGATGTGACACTACATCCACGTGTGGATGCAGTGTGGAACGATGCCGAGTGGAAGTGGATAGTGATGTGTGTGGAAGTGGATGGATGATGAATGTGTGGATAGGGGGCTTGTATTCCACACTTAACGCTAATGTAGGGCAGGATGTCATGTAAAAGGTGCGGTAAGGTTAGGTTACCGTACCTTACGTTTAGATTAACATTAGGATAGAGGTAACAGCTCGTGTAGAACTAGACGCCCTACAAGTAAGCAACTTTACGGGTTGTCGTGGCAGTATAATAGCCACCTTAGAAAAGTCGCGTTAGAGTGGTAGTAATGGAGGAGGAATTTGTACACTAACACCATCTTGAGAGAGGAGGCCAGTGAAGAGATACGTGCTTATTATAATGACAGAAGTGTTAATCTCTCGTGAGAGAGATTAATTTTCACCACTTTCTCTAGTGAGAGAGAGAAAGAGAGAGAGATGAAGGTCCCCTAGACAGAATGTGAAGGTTAGAAATTCTTGCTTTAGAGGGTGCACACAGATTGCACTGAACACTAAACCCGCTAGGTTGTCGTTAGACCCAAGGATGTGCTTGGCTGTGAGCTTTGCTCGTTGGGTGAATAGACGCAGGAGTATGTATGCCTCGCAAAGGAGGTGAGCCTTATCCCAAGTATTGAGGGTATGGAGTAAATCCAGTCGTGATTTCTCCCTACGCACCTACGCCCAGGATTAGTGGGGTAAAAGAAAATAACCATTGCAGACTAGAGGGACGAGTCCAGTCGCGACTCTATAGGGCTTCGGCCTTGACAAATAAGAGAAAGTAAGAAGGTTCTCATTTCAAGGGAGTGAAAGCATTACATTAAATACGTATTTCCCAAACTGGTCAAATCTACTCTGGGTGAGGGAAGTGATAAGTTAAGAATACATACTATCTCATTTTGTTGTAAATTTGTTGGAAGAATTGGAATGTGCGGGATGAGAATATTTGTTTGTGAGTGATAAGAAAATCCTAAGAAAATTTATATGAAAATTATGTGTGATGTATATAATAATTTATTTTTATTTTTAGTTAGATATCAGGTAGGATGCTTGATGAAGGACTGAGGCATAAGGAAATTTTTTTTTGGGGGGAAGAAGCTATGTAACGCGAGAAATTACATTAATAGGGGAAGAGATGAAATAACACATAAGTATCAATAAGCTAACGAGGAATTTTCCTCCACGCCTCATTCCTGAATCACTGGTTAGGCTTATATTTTTAACCAGTAGTAATTAAGACACTTAGCGAAACGAGGTGAGAACGGGGATTCTAGGTTAGAATAATTTTAGAAGCAGCTCGACGTTCGTTGAGTTAAGTCGCCTGTGGGAAGGTGATATTCTCGCCCTTGGTAAAGGTATGTTGTGAAATGTTTGTTAACTAGAGAGGTAGACATGACTTACTGGTGATTCTTTTTGTTGACCAAGACTAATGAAGTGCATTACTTAGGGTCCCAAGGTAGGATGCTGTTGGTGGACCAGGGGGCCAAGCGCTCACAAATGAGCAGAGGGGGCAACCACAACATGTCACAGCCAGCCGTGTGAGGACAAGGAGAAAAGAAGGAAATTGAAAAATAAGTGAGAGGGAAACAGTTGGAAGTGGGATAGACTAGGTAAATTATATTAGGATAACGACTTGAGCATTACATGTGCGTATCGTTAAGGGGTAACAGTGCGACTGAAGTTACCAAAGCCCGTATACATTATATTAGGATAACGACTTGAGCATTACACGTGCGTATCGCTAGGAGGGAAGGAAGACTTAATATTAAGATAACTTATGAATGTACACCAGTTGGGAAGTGAGACAGTAAAGAGTTGAATATATTATAATTAGAAATATATTAACGAGTTATCATTCAGTTTCCAACATACATATTTTCTTAAATCTTTTATTTTTGTTCAATCATATATTTTTTCCCACTTAATGTGGGTGGTGGCAGCGGAGTAACCAGGACTGTAGAGTACACTCCCAAGGTGGGCACTACATAATGGTAACTAAGGTGTAGATGGTCAAAAAGACCATTACAATACTATTACTACTTACTACTTTTACTACTACTACTACTACTACTACTACTATTACTACTATACTACTACTACTACTTCAACCACCACCATTATTACTACTACTGCTACAATACTATTACTACTTACTACTTTTACTACTACTACTACTATACTACTACTACTACTACTTCAACCACCACTATTATTACTACTACTACTGCTGCAACAACTACTACTACTTTTCCCACGAATTCTTCTACCACTACTTCTTTAACTACAACTACAACAACAGCTACTACTACTATTACAACCAGAGCTACAACAAGTAAAAATACACCTACTGTGGTTCTCAAAGAAAAGATAATAACAACCAACACAACCAACACCATCACCATCACCATCACCACCACCACCACCACCACGACCACGACCACCATCACCACGACCACCACCACCACGACCACCACCACCACCACCACCACGACGACGACCAAGACCATCACCACCATTATCACGACCACCCCCCCACACCCCACCACCACACCACGAAAAAGCACCCACCAACTATCACCACCATACTAAAAAAAACCCCCACACACACCACGCACACCACCAC
>JACEEZ010019984.1:80000-93453 GCA_016584305.1 Chionoecetes opilio | reverse complement strand
TTTTAAAAGGTCGGGGTCCATGAAACCATTGTCAGGTCTAAAAGGGTTGTACTTAAGTACAAGTATAAGTACTTTTACTTGGACCCAAGTCTGATTGATAATGTTAATTATATAGTATTTATACAAGTGCTTGTGGGCCCTTCGGACCCATGTATTGATGTTTGTAGTAGTATACGTATATTAGACAACATGTGATTGCAAACTCCAATCGTGTTGTTGCTGTCGTTGGTCACTGGTCAAAGTGCCTCGGGGTAGACCACGTTCCGTGTGATTCCAACCCTTTGTGTTCCATGTGATTCAAACTCTTTGTGTTCCGTGTGATTCCAACCCTTTGTGTTCCGTGTGATTCAAACTCTTTGTGTTCCGTGTGATTCCAACCCTTTGTGTTCCGTGTGATTACAACCCTTTGTGTTCCGTGTGATTCCAACCCTTTGTGTTCCGTGTGCTTCCAACCCTTTGTGTTCCGTTTGATTCCAACCCTTTGTGTTCCGTGTGATTCCAACCCTTTGTGTTCCGTGTGATTCCAACCCTTTGTGTTCCGTTTGATTCCAACCCTTTGTGTTCCGTGTGATTCCAACCCTTTGTGTTCCGTGTGATTCCAACACACACGCTTACACACGCACACAAACGTAAGTCCATTAGTCTACCGAGTTTGTGGAATGTGGCAAGACGTTACCGCAGAGTTTATTCATGTAATCTAATCGCTGAAAAGTTTTTTTTAGCCCAAAACCCTCCTTCAAAATTATTCAATCGACATAGGACCAAGACGCTTACCACCTACGATTTATTTGTGATTTTTTGAGCCTACTCTCATCAAAATTGAATTTACAGTTTCGGCTACCCAGAACAGACAGACACACAGACACACGGCTACTCTTATAGTATACTAGCCGCAAAGCCGCCCTCCGGGCGGACTTTTTGGCTAGCTCCTGCGGAGGGCTATTGGTGGGCCTTTGGCCCACCACCTGTGTTTGGTGGGCCGAAGGCCCACCAAACACAGACACTCCAGAAAGCCCCTTCTAACTTTCCTGAAATCATGGATGTAGAAATGTTTGTATTAACGCCAACCCATTCACATCACCCCCAACTCATTCACTTACCCATTATCCATCAACCCCCACCCATTCACTCACCCATTACCCATCACCCCCCACCCATTCAGTCACCCATTACCCATCACCACACACCAATTCACTCACCCATTACCCATCACCCCCCACCTATTCCCTCACCCATCACCCATCAACCCTAACCCATCACCCCCCACCCATTCACTCACCCATCACCCCACACCCATTACCCATCACCCCACCCATTAACTCACCCATTACCCATCACCCTACATCAAGGTTTCCTCAATTCTCGCAACCCACATTTTTTTTCTTCACAATTCTCGCTAATAGGCTACTAAAAATAAAAAATGATCGGATCATCCCATAAGTGGGCTTAAAATGTTCCCCTGGTCGACCTGGTTCCAAAACTGTGCCATATAATGGGATTACGTCACTGGGGACGGAACCTATCGCGGACACACACACAGACACACAGACACACTTTCGCTTATATTATTATAGATTAGACAAGTGCTTGTGGGCCCTGCGGACCCATGTATTGATGTTTGTAGTAGTAAACGTATATTAGACAACATGTGATTGCAAACTCCAATCGTGTTGTTGCTGTCGTTGGTCACTGGTCAAAGTGCCTCGGGGTAAACCACGTTCCGTGTGATTCCAACCCTCTGTGTTCCGTGTGATTCCAACCCTTTGTGTTCCGTGTGATTCCAACCCTTTTTGTTCAATGTGATTCCAACCCTTTGTGTTCCGTGTGATTCCAACCCTTTGTGTTCCGTGTGATTCCAACCCTTTGTGTACCGTGTGATTCCAACCCTTTGTGTTCCGTGTGATTCCAACCCTTTGTGTTCCGTGTGATTCCAACCCTTTGTGTTCCGTGTGATTCCAACCCTTTGTGTTCCGTGTGATTCCAACCCTTTGTGTTCCGTGTGATTCCAACACACACAATCACACACGCACACAAACGTAAGTCCATGAGTCTACTAAGTTTGTGGAATGCGGCAAGACGTTACTGCAGAGTTTTTCCTGTAATCCAATACTCCGTGTTTTTAGCCCAAAATCCCCCTTCAAAATGATTCACTCGACATGGAACTAAGCCGCTTACCACCTATGATTTATTTGCGATTTTTTTAGCCTACTCACATCAAAATTGAATTTACAGTTTCAGCTACCCAAAACAGACAGACAGACAGACAGACACACAGCACACACACACACACACACGCAGACACACGGCTACTCCTATATTATATTAGACAAGTGCTTGTGGGCCCTTCGGACCCATGTATTAATGTATGTAGTAGTAGTATATATTAGACAACATGTGATTGCAAACTCCAATCGTGTTGTTGCTGTCGTCACTGGTCAAAGTGCCTCGGGGTAGATCACATTCCGTGTGATTCCAACACTTTGTGTTCCGTGTGATTCCAACACACACACACACACACACACACACACACACACACACACACACACACACACACACACACACACTCACACTCACACACGCACACAAACGTCCATGAGTCTACTGAGTTTGTGGAATGCAGCAAGACGTTACCGCAGAGTTTTTCCTGTAATCTAATACTCCTAAAGTGTTTTTAACCCCAAAACTCCCCTTCAAAAGGATTCAATCAACATGAGACCAGGTCGCTTACCACCTACGATTTATTTGCGATTTTTTGAGCCTACTCTCATCAAAATTGAATTTACAGTTTCGGTTACCCTAAACAGACAGACAGACAGACACACACACAGACACACGGCTACTCCTATAGTATATTAGATGTTGAAATTATTATCATTATTATAAATGATCAGAGTACAGTAAAGTTTGAACCCCCCCCCCCCTACACAAATACACACACACACACACACACACACACACCACCCTTATTATGTATTTAAAGCTAAGATTGACCCATTGAGACAAGGAGACGGGACCCCACCAGTGTACTGTAACTCATTTCCCTTATATCACTACTAGGTAAATACAACAAGGTTAAGCACACGCACTCTTCCCCCCCCCCCAGAACCCGCGGCGGGCTCCCCCACCATCAACACGCCGGTGGGTGTCCCTTGCAGGCGAGCGCCGCCGTTCAAACCAGGTGATGACCTACCTCTCCATCAACTACCACCAAGATCTTACCCCCTCAACGCAGACTCTCCCTAACAACAATCAAACCCACTCACCAGTAGGTCTTCGGGCTGTGTGTCCGTGTCTGTGTCTGTGTGTGTGTGTGTGTGTCCGTGGATAGCTACATGGGAGGGCATCCGTGCCACCCCCCAGGGTGCACCCCCCCTGGCCATGGCGGGGTCATTCGGTATAATGCTCTAATACTCACCACTGACTCTGGATCATTAGTATATACCCCTCTAGGGCATCAAGAGTGGCCCCGTTGGCCTAGTGCCCCAGGTGCCCCCAATTACTAGATTACACAGCCACGCCACTGCTACACAAAAGCAATTGCAGTCTTTACAACCCGTAAAACTACGTAGCACAAAAAACAAAAACATAAAAAGAATGATGATAATACTACCCTACAATCCTCTGCGCCGCTGTTAACGAGTTTCGAAGCCACTAACGAAACCCCACAATATAAGCTAAAAAAACTAAATATACAAAACGATTACCAACACTCGATGACTAACTCACCATTACTTACATTTAAGACTTAGGAACGTTTTAAACGTCAATAATTATGGGTTCGTTTGTCAAAAGGTCAAACAGTTCAGGGCTCGCGCCGTGGGAGGGGAAGGGAAATAAGGGAAAAAAAGGTTTAGAGTTCGAAGCAGTAGTGTACAGGGGAGGGGGGTTGACCTGCTTGAGTATTCCGGTACGAGCGACAGTCGAGGGGCGGCGCGCCACACAGTGATCAGGCAATGGTGTGTGTGCAGGGCAGGTCTGGGAGGAGGGGAACGCAGTGTGGTTTGTGTTGTGGCTGGGCAGCTGGAGGAGAAGCAGGGTTGTGGTGCTGGGCAGGCCCGCTGGGGAGGAGGAAGAGGGTGTGTGTGCTGGGCAGCCAGCTGGGAGGAGGGAAAGCAGGGGTGGTGTGCTGGGCAGGCAGGCGGTGGGCTGGGTGAGGTAGGAACGGAAGCAGTTGGTGTGTGTGCTGGCAGGCAGCTGGGCAGGAGGGAAGCAGGGTGTTGTGCGGCAAGGCAGTCTGGGATGGATTTTTTGGCCAAGCAACCCTTTTTTTTTGTTGCTTTATTCTTCATATTTACTGCAGCGTAGGTACGTAGAGAGAGAAAGGGCAAGGGAGTTAGGGAAAAGGGACGGAAACCCCTGTGGGCAGTGGTGGATCTAGGGTTGTGGCCACAGGGCCAGTGGCCCCACCCCTGAAATCTCATGGCCACCCAAGGATTCTTAAGTCAGGAGGCCTAATGAAAAAATTTAACCATTTGCATTTATTAATGGCTCCTTCTGCCATGGCCACCCCACACTATATCTTTGTCCAGCCCTTGGGGAACCAATGGTCACCCTGTCCTGGCGGCTCCGCCGCTGTGAGCGGGAAGAGGGAGGGAAGGAGGGATGAGCTTACGTGGGATTTTGACGGGTGTTAGGTCTTCCCTGCAAAGTAATGACTGTTGCCTCGTTATCTTTCTACTTACGATAACGCCAAGATCAGCTTATCAGTGTTGTTAGTGGCGTAGAGCTACGGGGGGGCACGTGTCCCCCATGAGAATCCTGAGCCGCCCCCCGCCCCAGTTGCCCCCCCCCCCCAACTGGCCATGCATGGCTTGCAGTAATCTGCTTGGACCTGTGGACTGACGAAGAGTGACGATATTGCCTTAATTTACCCTTCTATTGGCTATTCAGAATGCCCCCTGAGCTCCCCAGCCTGCCTTAGTGCCCCCCCATACACAGCTGTGCCCCCCATGGATAGATGCCCTAACTACGCACATGGCGGGTCTGTTTGGTGTGTGTATGGAGACGGGGGGTTCTGTGTCATACCATGGTCATTTGGGCTTCTGGTCCACGCGGAGTTCAGGACTCGCGATCATCGACATGTTTCAGCCTACCACGGTGCGAGCTTGGAGCTCCATTATACCGAATCTTTGGCGCAATGCTGGGACCTCCCACACATCAACCACACCCCTATACCCTTGCTATAGGGGGGACAGTACCGCCAGAATTTCAGACGATTTGTCAGTGAAAAATCCCCGGGGAGCCCAGTAAGGATTCGACCGGCGTGGTTGTGTTGTGTGTGTGTGTGTTATAATTCAGCGCGATCCATTTGTTCAGCCTATTTTTAAAGATTTTTAGTTTCAAGGTGGTCGTGGCACAGTAATTGATGATGTGGCCCCATAGCATGGATTGCAATGTTTTCTGGTACCGGTCTAAACTCATCCCTTCCCACCCCGCAGGGACCAGCAAGCGCAGCTCTGGCCCAATGGGTCACAGCGGCCTCCCCACCCAGCCGTGTCCTCCTCCACCCGCCACCTCCCCTCCTCCCCGCCCATCAAGGTCAAGACGGAGCCCCCTCAGACCCTCCAGGGACCCCGCCGCCAATCGCCCCCCCGCTGGGCCCCCACCACCGCAGCGGCCCCCTCATCGAGAACAGGGGCACTCTCCCGGAGGCCCCCCTCCCAACTGGGCCCCACCGCCACGCCCCACTCCGCCCCACTCCTCTACAGGTGACATCGCAGGTAAGGCGTGTGTGTGTGTCGTGTGTGTTTAGGTGTGTGTGTGTCTGTGTCGTGTGGTTAGGTTTTGTTGTGTGTGTGTTAGGTGGGTGTAGGTGTTGTTGTGGTGTGTGTTAGGAGTGTGTCGTGGTGGGTGTGGGTATGGGCGGGGGGGGAAGTTTGTACGAGGTGTAGCACATACAGCGGGGGGGCGCACTTGGTGTTGTGGGGTGTTGTGTGTGTGTATGGGGGGGGGCTGGGATGTTGTTGTGTGTGTGTATGGGGGGTGGCATGTGGGGTGTGTGTGCGTTTTATGGGGGGGAGTGTGTGGGTGTGTGTGTGTATTGGGGTGGGGACTTGTGTGTTGTGTGTGTGTGTATGGGAGGGAGGGGGCAAGAAACACTGTGTGTGTGTGTATGGGGGGCTGCTGTGTGGGTGTGTGATCGTGTGTTGTTGTATTCGGCGGGGGCACCTGTGTGTGTGGGTGGTTGTGTGTGTATGGGGTGGAAAGTGTGTGTGTGTGTGTGTATGGGGGGGCCTTGTCCTGTGTGTGTTTGTGTGTATGAGGGGCATGTTCTGGTGTTGTGTGTATGGGGGGACCTGTGTGTGTTGTGTGTATGGGGCGGGCATGTGGTGTGTGTTGTATGGGGGGGCCTTGTGTGTGGTGTGTGTGTCATGACGGGGGGGCCTTGTGTGTGTGTGGTATGCTGGGGCCCGGGTGTGTGTGGTGTATGCGGGGGCCTGTGTGTGTGTGGTCTGGGGGGGGGGGCGTGGGGGGGACTTTTTGTGTCTCATGGTGTTGTTATGGGGGGGACTTGTGTGTGTATTGTGCTATGGGGGGGCCTCCTGCTGTGTGTGGTGGATGAGGGGGCTCTGGGTGTTGTGTATGGGGGGGCCTGTCTGTGTGTGTGTGTCATGGGGGGGGCCTGTGTGTGTGTTTATGGGGGGATTTGTGTGTTTTGTGTTTGGTATGGGGGGGCCTGTTGTGTGTGTGTATGGGGGGGGAATGTGTGTGTGTATGGGGGAGATGTGGTGTGTGTATGGGGAGGGGCCCTGTGTGTGTGTATGGAGGGACTGTGTTGGTATGTGTTTATGGGGTGATTCATGTGTTGTTGTGGTATGGGGGGCTTGTGTGTTGTGTGTATGGGGGGCATAAGGTGTGTGTGTAGGGGGGGGGGGCTGTTGTGTGTGTATGGGGGGCCTGTGTGTGTGTGAGTTAGGTATGGTGGGGGAATGTGTGTGTTTTGTGTGTGTCCATGGGGGGGCCTCCGTGTGTTGTGTGGGTGTATGGGGGGGGCCTGCTTCTGTGTGTGTGTCATGGGGGGTTGGGGCTTTTGTTGTGTGGTGTGTATCGGAGGGGGCATCTGTGGTGGTGTGTATATGGGGGGGGCTGATGTGTGTTGTGTGTGCTATGGGGGGGCTGTGCTGTGTGTGTATGGGGGGCTTCGGTGTGTGTGTATGGGGGGCCTTTTTCTGTTGTGTGTGTTTATAGGGGGGCCTTGTTGTGGTGTCGTGTTGTATCGCGCGATGGTGCATGTGTGTGTGGTATGGGGGGGATCTGTGTGTGTGTGTATCGGGGGGGATGTGGCTGTATGTGTGTTGTTATAGGGGGGGAATGTTTTTTTGTTTGTGTGTATGGGGGGGGAATGTGTGTTGGTGTGTTAATGGGGGGTTTTGTGTTGTTTGTGTGTGTGTGGATGGGGGGGGGGATATATTTTCACGTTATGGGGGATTGGGAAGGATGTTGGTGTGTGTGTATGGGGGGGCTGGTGTTATTGTGTGTGTGTATGGGGGGAATGTGTGTGTGTGTGTATGGGTGTGGATGTGTGTGTTGTGTATGGGGGGAATGTGTATCGTGTGGTAGGGGGGGATGTGTGTGTGTGTTGTATGGGGGGATTTGTGTGTGGTGTCAAGGGGGGGATTTATGTGTGAATGGGGGGGATGGTGTGTGTTGTTATGGGGGGGGGCTGTTGTGTGTGTGGTGTTATCGGGGGGGACTATGTGGTGTGTGTGTGATATGGCGGGGGGGATATGTGTGTGTGTATGGGGGAGAGATGTGTGAAGTGTAGAATGGGGAGAGATGTTTGTGGAGTGTGTATGGGGGGGGGGAATATGGTGTGTGTATGGGGAGCGGGGAACAAATATAGGTGTGTGTGTTATGGGGGGGGTTGTGGTTGTTGTCTGTGTAGTGTTGAATGGGGGGGATGTGTTGTGGGTGGGTGGATGGGGCTGTGTGTGTGTGTATGGGGGGAATATAATGTATTTGTGTGTGTGTGTAATGGGTGGGGATGGCTATGTGTGTGTGGATGGGGGGGATTTGTGTTGTGTGGTCTATGAGGAGGCGATGGGGATGTTGGTGAATGGGGGGGTGTGTGTGTGCTGTGTGATGGGTGGAGGATATCGGGGTGTATGTGTGGTGTGTGTGTATGGGGGCGCGGATCTGTGTGTGT
The DNA here is from genome assembly GCA_016584305.1 of Chionoecetes opilio. Lineage (NCBI taxonomy): Eukaryota > Metazoa > Arthropoda > Malacostraca > Decapoda > Majidae > Chionoecetes > Chionoecetes opilio. The sequence goes on along the minus strand of JACEEZ010019984.1, from coordinate 85,307 downwards.
GTGTATGGGAGGGGGCATTGTGTGTGTGTATGGGGGGTCATGTTGTGTGTGCATGGGGGAGCATGTGTTGTATTTGTTGTTGTGTGTATTGGGGGGGGCCTGTCGTGTGGTGGTATGGGGCGGCTGTGTGTGTGTGTACATGGGGGAGCCTGTTGTGTGTGTTGTTAACGTTAATGGGGATGGTACTCTGTGTGTTGTGTAATGGAGGGCTTTTGTGTGTGTGTGTGAGGGGGCTGTGTGGGTTGTGTGTATGGGGCCGGGGCTGTTGTGTCGTGTGTAGGGGGGCTTTGTGTGTGTGTGTATGGGGGGGGCTTGTGTGTGTGTGTTATATGGGGGGCCTGTGTAGTGTTGTGGTATGGGGGGCTTCTGTGTTGTGTGTTTGTTTATAGGGGGGCCCGTGTGTGTGTGTATGGGGGGAATGTGTGTGTGTATGGGGGGCTGTGGTGTGGTTTATAGGGGGGCCTGTGTGTGTGTTTTATGGGGGGCGTTATGTGTATGTGTGTATGGGTGGGGCTGTGTGTGTGTATGGAGGGCCTGTGTCTTGTGTATGGGGGGCGTGTGTGGGTATGGGGATCTGCTGTGGTGTGTCCTGGGGGGTATATGTGTGTGTGTATGGGCCCGCGGGCCTTGTGTGTGTGTGTATGGGGGGGAGGGCTGTGCGTAGTGTTGTGTGTGTGTGTTCGTATGGGGGGGGGCTTGTGTGTGTGTTATAGGGGGGCTGTTCCACTGTGTGTGAGTGTTTATGGGGGGCTGTGTGTGGTGTCTATGGGGTGGGCTGTGTGTGTGTGTATGGGGGGGGGGCGCCTGGCCTGTGCCGGTGTGTGTGTATGGGGGCGGCTGGCCCTGTGTGTGTTTATGGGGGGGCTGTGTGTGTGTATGGGGGGCTAGGTCTGTGTGTGTGTCATGGGGGGCCTTGCCCTGTGTTGTGGTCATGGGGGGGAATCCTGTCTGTGTGTGTTGTGTGTATACAGTATGGGGGGGACTTATTTGTGTGTGTTGTATGGGGGGGCCGGCTGTGTTGTGTGGTGTTGTATGGGGGGGCCCTGTGTGTGTGTGACCTGTGTACTCTGGGGGGGCTGTCTTGTGTGTGTGGGTTGTATGGGAGGCGGCCTTGTGTGTGTGTTATAGGAGGGCCGTCGTGTTCTGGTAGTTGTGTGTTAGGGGAGGGCTGTGGTGTGTATGGGGGGGGCCGTTGTTTTTGTGTGTGTATGGGGGGGGCCGTTATAGTGTGTGTGTGTATGGGGGGGCTGTCTGTGGGATGTTGTGGTGGTATGGGGGTGGCTGTGTGGTGTATGGAGGGAGCTGTGCGTTGTCTGTAATGGGGTGGGGGTCGTGTGTGTGTATGGGGGGGGGGCCTTGGTGAGTGTGTTGGGGGGGGGGGTGCTGTGTGTGGTGTATGGGGGGGGCTGTGGTGGTGTATGGGGAGAGCTGTGTGTGTTGTGTTTTATCGGGGGGGGCTGTGTTGTGTGTGTATTGGGGGTGCTGTGTGTGTGTATGGGGGGGGGGGGCGGATGTGGGTGTTAGTGGCAGAGTAGAGCGTGTGGTGTGTTTGGGGGGGCTGTGTGTGTGTGTAGTGGTGGGGCTGTGGTGTGTGTATATTGGGCGGGGCTGTGTGTGTGTATGGGGGGTCTGGGTGTGTATATGGGGGGGGGCTAGGGCGCTTGTGTTGTTGGGTATGGGGGGGCCTATGTTGTGTGTGTGATTCATCTAGTTGTATTTTCCAGGGCCTGAGAGACACGGTCTGGCACCGTCATCCACACTACATTTAATCATTCCTGCCTTAGTGGTTAGTGTTGGGGGAAGCCACCACACCGGGAGGAGGGTCACAAACCCCCCGGCTAAAACCGGTACCCCCATTCACTGCTGGGTGGACAGGGTGGCAACCGAGTGTTTTTTAAGAAGAAACGCCCCATCTGTCTACCGCTCCGCCCAGGGATCGAACCGGGACTTCTAATCAGTACTCTTCCTGAAGGACGATGTAGACGTTTTCCGCCACACCTTTCTTCTAGTGCATTCAGGCGTCTATACTTAGGAACATTCCAGGCCAGTCCCTATACTTAGGCATTCCAGGCGTCTATACTTAGGGCATTTCCAGGCGTCTATTACTTAGTGCAGTTTCCAGGCGTCATACTTAGGGCATTCCAGGGTCTAACTTAGGCATTCCAAGGCGTCTATACTTATTGCATTTCCAGGCGTTCTATACTCTAGTGCATTCCAGGCGTATATTACTTCAGGGGCATTCCAGGCGTCTATACTTAGTGGCATTTCCAGGCGTCTATACTTAGGGCATTCCAGGCGCTACTATACTTAGTGCATTCCAGGGCGTCTATACTTAGGGCATTCAAGGCGTATATACTAGTGCATTCAGGTCTTACTATATTAGGCATTCTAGGCGTTCTATACTTAGTGCATTCCAGGCTTTCTTATACTTAGGGCATTCAAGGCGTCTATACTTAGGGGCATTCCAGGGCGTACATACATAGGCATTCCAGGCGTCTATACTTTAGGGGCATTCCAGGCGTCTATACTTAGGGCATTCCAGGCGTCTATACATAGGGATTCCAGGCGTCTATATTAGGGCATACAGGAGTCCTATGACTTAGGGCTTCCAGGAGTCTATACCTTCTAAGAGGGGAGGAAAAAAACGATTACTTCTTTGTGGTATCAAGCATCTAACTCATCTAAATTTCTTTCCTTGTGTCTTTTTAAACCCCATCAAGCCCAGAGCTTTCCTTGGTCAGAAAAATGTATCTGTTGTCGAGCCATAAAATTCGAAAAGTAAAAAGTAACTAAATAATATACCAAATTAAGTTAGTGAACAGGATACTAAACAGGGTCATATCTATTATAATATTGCTTATAGTCACTAAAAATCGTCTAAATGGTACCCAAATTACAATGGGAATTACGTTATGCGGCCTCAAGGGGTTAAACATCCAGCCTTTTATCTTCTCTTAATCCTAGGGGTTGTCCAGTAGGGATGGGAGTGGATAAGAACACGGAAGGAAGCATCAGTACTTTATTTCCAGAATGTTTAACTGTTGACTCCATAGGTATAATGCTCACACTAGGAGGCAAGGCACAGTCATGTAACACCTCCTCAGTAATGCTTTCAGGCAATCAGTATCAGTTAAGGCAAGATCCAGGTTTGTTTTCTTGCTGTGTGTGCGTGTGCTGTGTGTGTGTGTGTGACAATTTTTTGTATATGTATGCATGTATGAATGTATATTTTATGTATGTATGTATGTGGGGGTGGCGGGCGGGGACCAGGCAGAGGCCCGTCGAACTCACTCCTGGATAAACCTCCAGGAGGGATACTTTCCCGTGTGGGCTCGTGGAACGTTCCTGAGCCGGTCATCGAACTACCTGTCCTTATTCGGGCGGTTTTCAGACGGCTGGAGGGTGGGAGCTTCACAAGACGCTCCCGTAGACGTCCGTATCCCCACAGTAGTAAGTTCCTGGGGGGAGGAATCTCTGGGCTGAGGAAGCGACTGAGCACTGTGAGAGGCCGTAGCATACCTGGGGGGAGATGAGGGAGAGGGGGTTTTATGTGTGGTGGGGAGGGGTGAGAGGTGTGTGTGTGTGTGTTGTGTGTGTGTGTATTTGTGTAGATGTGTATTCATCTAGGTTGTATTCATTTAGTTGTATGTTACAGGGCCTGAGCAGCGCCTCGTATTGGCCCCGTGATCAATATAATCATTTTTATATTCATTATAGGCTTATAGGTTGGGGGAAGCCACACCCCGGCTGAAGCGCGGTTCACAAACCCGGTAACACCCGGTACCATTCACTGCTGTGTGTGTGTGTGTGTGTGTGTGTGTGTGGTCTGTGTGTTTGTGTGTGTGGTGTGTGTCTTCGTGTGACATTGATGTTAATTACATGTGGGAGGGTTTGAACCCCTCCAAACCCCCACAGTGTGTGTCTGTGGGGTTTGTAACATACTGTGGGGGAGACATCCTGTGGGGCCTGTTGGTTGTGGTGAACAGAGAGAGAGAGAGAGAGGAGACGAGGAGAGAGAGATGAGATGAAGAGAGAGAGAGGAGAGAGGGGCGAGGGAATAGTGAGTGGGGATGGAGGATGTTGAGAGATGACGGTGAGAGAGAGTAGAGTCCCGGAGAGACCGAGAGGTGGAGAGGGAGCGCTAGTAGGGATGAGGAGAGTGAGATTCGAGATGGAGAAGAAGAGAGCGGAGGAGAGAGGAGAGAGGAGAGAGAGGTTCGAGGGAGACAGTGAGAGACGAGACCGGCGGAGAGAGTGGCTTGACGAGTCGAGGGAGGACGGGGAGGGAGGGGTTGGAGAGGATCGAGAGATAGGCTCGGGGATTGAGGACCGGGACACCGAAAAGAGAGAGAGAGAGAGAGATGTATGAGCTATGAGGAGGTTCGAGCTCCTTTAGGAGGAGTATTTATTTATTAAGGAGTATTGGCGTTGTCGGCGGTACCTCGTGCAGGAGAACAAAGATCCGGATCTTCAAGTCGCTTGTGATCCCTTCCTTTGTCTACTCTATATGGTTAGAGACATGGACACTAAAAATAGCGACTTCACTTGAAGACTTGAAGAGGAGAGGAAGAATCGATTGTTTTTGGCCTTTCGGTAATAAGTGGGGTCTTCGCAGAATCATGGGGTATCGCTGGGAGATGATTACTTGTCAAATTAGCGATTGCACCGTTGAGATGAATCTAGGCCTATTACCTGCATAGTCCGTAAGCGCCAACCTTTTGGGGGGGGGGTATATGGGCATGTTGGCACGCTAACCCTGAAACCGATTTCTTCCCATCGGGTTTGTATCTGTAAAGAGACAATCCGGCCGTGGAGGAGGGCAAAGGGGGCGGTGGAGTAGAGTCCAAGGGGCGCCCACAAGGCTCCTGGCCGGGGCAAATGTTGATGCTTCACTGTCGCGAGCAGTGATGGTATGGGCACAGGAAGGCCTGCATGGGGACTCGCGAGTGGTGACCCCACCGGAGCTGGCGTGTAGGTGTGGGCGAAGGCGACCGACGCGCCACCGGCACACGGCGTATGCCACCAATGATGGATGGATGGATTGTTTCCTCAACTGTTCAAACACAATCCACACAACTTTGCTGACGGTGATGCCAATGGCCAAAAAACACCTGCTGTTTAAGGTGTGAGAGCCTGGTTTTGCAGCAGCCAGGTGGTGGCGCAGGACTGTTTTGCACGGCCACCTGTAACAGAAGGAGATCAGCGTTAGGATGGCGGACACGTGTGACGTTTGGAAGGGTTAACAGAAACAACACACACACACACACAACACACACACACACACACACACAACACCACACACACCAC
>JACEEZ010019984.1:67500-75000 GCA_016584305.1 Chionoecetes opilio | reverse complement strand
AAAGGGAGGAAAGGAATGTGAACGCCTAAAGGAAGGGGGAAGGGAAAGGAAAGGAGTGTGAACGCTTTGAACAAAGGGAAGGAAGGAAGAAAAAGGAGAAGCGCTTTGAAAAAAGGGAAAGGGAGCGCTTTGAAGGAAGGAAAGGGAAGGCAGGAGAGGGAGAGTCATGTGTGTGGAAGTAGGCGGGTGCGTGGGTTAAACCCACGGGACTGGCAGACCCGGCCACCAGGAATTCCGGAACCTGTCCCAAAGGAACGACTCAGGAAAAGATTTACCCCCCCCCCTCCCCCCCTTCCTCCCCCCCCCCTTAAACCCCTACTAAAGGAAAGGCAGGGAGAAAACAGTACCCCCCTCTCTCCCCCCCCTTTTCGCGCCCCCCCCCCTTAAAACCCCAAAAGGAAGGCGAGAAAAAGACAGACCCCCCTCCCTCCCCCCCTTCGCTCCCCCTCCCCCTTAAAACCCCTACTAAAGGAAGGACAAAAAAGACTGTCCCCCCCTCCCTCCCCCCTTCGCTCCCCCCCCCCTTAAAACCCCTACTAATGAAGGACAGAGAAAAACAGTACCCCCTCCCCCCCCCCCTTCGCCCCCTCCCCCTAAACCCCTACAAAGAAAAAGAGAAGACGTACCCCCCCCTCCCCCCCTTCTCCCCCCCCCTTAAAACCCTACTAAAGAAGGAAGAGAAAGACTGTACCCCCCTCCCCCCTTTTAACCCTCCCCACCATTCAAACCCCTTTTCCCCCCCCCTTTAAACCCCTCCCCTCCCCCCCAACATAAGATAGCTACTCCTCTCCCTTAATCTTTTCCCTCCCCACTCTCCCCCCCCCCCTTTCCCCCTTACCCTTCTTAATCCTTTCCCCTTTCCCCCCCACCAACGAAGCCTACCTTCACCCCCCTTCATCTTTTACTCCCTCTCCCCCCTTCCCCCCTTTTTTTTCCCCCCCCACTCTCCACTACTCATTTCCCCCTCCCCCCCCCTCCATTCTCCCCCCCCCCTCATCCCCCCTTCTCACTAATGTCACTTTTTTGGCGTCGTAATCTGGCCGGGGCCTGCTTGCGATCACCCGGTTTTTGGGAACGCTGGCCTGACTCACGAATGGTGGGGGAGATTCTACCCCGGGTTGACTACTCTGCTCTAGTTCAAGAAGGGGGAGAGAAGGAGAGAGGAGAGAGGAGAGGGGAGAGAGAAGAGAAGAGAGAGAGAGAAGGAGAGAGAGAGAGAGAGAGGAGGAAGGGAGAGAGAGAGGAGAGAGAGAGAAAAGAGAGGAAGGAGAATGTTGAAGAAATGCGTGTGTGTGTGAAGGTGGTGTGTGTGTGTGTGTGACAGAGAAAGGGTGGTTAAAGATGAGAGAGAGGGTGCGTGTGTGAGAGAGAGAGAGAGGAGAGAGAAGAGGAAGAGAGAGAGAGAAAAAGAGGAGAGGAAGAGAGGAGAGAGAGAGAAAGGGAGAGAGTCCCCTTGGGATGAACAACTGTGTATCAAAAAAGTTTCCCGTGAAAAATTTAAATATTTTAAATTTAATAAATCCTTCCATGGGGGAAAAATTTTTAGTTAAAATTAATCCAAATTTTAATCTGAATCCCAAATATTTTTGGATTTTTTGTCTATACCAAAAAAACAAAAGGGTAGAAGGTAAAAGACCATCCACATAAATTACCCATGTACAAAGCTTAACGTGCATTTTGCGCATTGATTTTAGACTTTTGGGGTGGTGTGTGTTTTTTGTGCGTGTGTGCGTGTGCGTGTGTGCGTGGTGTGTTGTGTCGGGTCAAAACAAAAAGGCAACATTGATCTGTGTGCGAAAAGCCGTTAAACTTTGTATATAATCCGGTCCACAAAAAAACCCTTTTCCCTTCAAAATAAAGAAACTCCCTTTCCCCAAGTTCTCCCCAACTACCCCTTTTTTGAGCGGGAACAAAACATTTTTTAAAAGTTATGAAATTATAAGAAAATTCGCATTTCAGCCGTGACGCCGGGACCCACGTCCCCAAAAAAGGGGGCTTTAAAAAAATTGTTTAAAAAAAATCCTCTTTAACAGGTTGTTTTTTTTTGTCCCTGCAACCCCAAACCTGGACCCAGGAAAAGGGTTGAATTTTCTTTAAACCCCTTACCTTTGTGCCCCAAAGGTCACCCCGTCCCATTTTTCGGGCAGCGTCCTCGGGCAACTTTTCCAATGCCCGTTTTCGGACAAGTTTGGGGCGCCCGCCCATCACGGATTTACGCGTCAAAAAGAAAATTCCCCAAAAGGCCCAAGGCTTTCGGGGGTTGTCCAACCAAAGGGTTGGGGCCCGGTGTTGTCCCCTGGGTCCCCGGGCGGTCAAAAAGGGTGCACAGATGAACTCCCCAAAGAAGGAAAAAAATTTTGCCCATCATCCTAAACCCAAAAAGCCACAGTTTTAAACCTCTCTCCCCTTTTCAAAAACAAAAAATAAACTTTCCCTTTTTGGGGCCCCAACTTGGTTTTAAACCAACTCAGGTGACGGGAAAACCCTTTTGGGGGTTGGGAACGCGTCGCCCCCCGCCCCCAAAAAAAAAGGGTTTACACCCCACGGGGTCCCAGGAAAGTCGCTTTGAAAAGACTAGGGGTTACGCTGTGAAATGCGACTTAAAAAACCCATCCTTTTTTAGGGGGGTTTTTACTTTAAAAAGGTTGTGAAATTTGTCTTAATTGAAAAAATTTAAATTTTATAAAAAAATATCTTTAACCCCCCTAAAACCCAAAAAATTTTGTATCATTTGGTGTGTGTGTGTGGGACTGTTGTGTGTGGGGAAACCCCGCCGTCCCCCATTCTAAAAACCCAATTTCTCGCCCGCCCCTCAAGCTCTTTTAAAATTTAAACTTTAAAGGGTTTGGGGGGAGAGCGGGCAAGCCCATTATCAAATAGGGGGGGAGGGCGGCTGTGTGGCTGAGCGGGGAAAACGGGCGGGCGGGGTTGGTTGGTCCATTTTGAAAGAGGGGAAAGGGGAGGAAAAAAAGGCAAAATCCATTGTCAAGTAGGGGGGGGCGTTGGTGGGGCGGCAAAACTGGGGGGTTCCCATTGTAATTTTTTTAAAAAAGAAAATTATTAAAGCTTTTTTTGTAATTCATCCGTTCCTCCTCATAGTTGAAACGTCTCCAAGGGACCCCTCAACGAAACCCTTTGGGAATGACCTTGACCCTAGAAAGGGCCCTTTGGGAATTTTAAACCTTTTAAAAAAAATTTTAAACCTAACCTTACCCCAAAAATTTGCCTTGGCGTGACCTTGAGTTTCCCGGTGGCATTAAAACTTGCCCTTGAGAAAATTTTAAACCCAAAACCCTTACTTAAAATTTGCCCTTGGAAAACCTTAAAGATGAAAGGGGGGCCTTTTAAAATTGCCCTTTTGGAGAAATTTTTAACCCTAGCTTTAATTTTGAATTTGCCCTTTTGGAATGCCCTTAACTTAAACCGGGCCCCTTAAAATGGGTTAGCCCGTTACGAAATCCCTTATTTTACGAAATCACCTTGTTGGGGGGCCCTTTAACGGAACTTTGATTGATAGATTCCCAATAAAAAAGTTCAAAATTCCCCCTCGCCCATAAGCCTCCCCCACACTCGCCCCCTCCCCACCGGGAAAAATTGGTTTTCGCCCCCTGTATCCCTTTTGAATTTCCCCGGGAAACTATCTGTCCCCCAAAAATTTTGCCCAGCATTTACCTTTTTCCCTTTTCTTTATTATTATTCTTTATTATTATTGGCCAGCATGCCTGTTTTTTTTTTTTTCAATTCATTGAAATCCCAATAAAAAAGGGGGGGGATTTGGGCAAAATCCATTATTAGAGGGGGGGGGGCCCGTGGGGGGGCCCGGCTTACGGGGAGAGTCCTTTGGGTGAGCTTTAAATAAAAATTAAGCCCTTTAAAGGCTTTTTTTAGTCATTCACCCCTCAAATACTCCTATTGAGATTCCCAAACTTTGAAATATAAACCTACCTTTTTTCCAGGGAAGGTGTGGTCCTTTTCCCTAAACTAAAATAGTAGATGAAAAAAACGGTCCCTACAACAAATTTTTTTTTCTCAGGGAAACTATTTTTTTTTTTTTTTTTTTTTTTTTTACTTTTTTTCTAGTTTTCAATCCCCAAAAAATTTTAAAAACTATTTTTTTTCTCAAAAAATTTATTTTTTTTTGTTGAAAACCCGGGCACGGGGGAAGACTCCCTTATCTGCTTTTCCACGGGGGGGAAAGGGTTTAAGGGAAATAAAGCCCCAAAATTTTTTATACGATGCCATTGTACATTTTTTGGGAAATAAAAAACCCAATTTCTCAGCCCCAAAGTAACCAAAAAGTTTACACAGGAAATTTTTAAAACACGCGCGTAAAGGGGTTAGGACATGTATTTAAATTTTTTTCTATAACCCCAAAATGATTCCCTAACTTTACATAATTTATACATAAAAACTACTATAGGGGTTCATTTTTATACCTAATTAATGGGGGGGGAAACTTTAAATTTTATTTATATTTTACTAGAAACCACATGAAGAAAAGGTTTGCCCTTTTTGGCAGTACAAAACCACAAGCGTCACGTATTTTGGGGCAAAAAAATTATTATTTTTATTCCTCCCCAAAACAAGATTTTACAGCGGGGGTTTAAATTTGATACTAATAGTCAACGAAGATCACCCAATAAAATAAAAGTCAGCGAGTGGGGGCTGGCGGAGGACGGGCCAAGAAGGACTTACGCGGGGGAATTTCCCTCCCCGAAAGGGTTTTTGTTTTTATTTCCGAATTGACTTTGGCTACTAAATGAGGTAAAAAGAAAGTGAAAAAATGCAATTCTATAGAAATTTTTTTTTTTTCCCTAGTTTCTGAATTAAAAAAATTTCCTAAAATATCTTTTCCCGCGGAAATGCCTCCCCAACAGGGCGCGTTTTGTTGGGGCCGGGGAAACCTCTGCTACCCCTCCACACAAAACCCTAAAAACCCCTGAAAACAGGCAGGGCGCAAAAATCCCATTTATGGGGCCAAAACCAGCGGGGGGCCCGTGCCTCATTTTTTAACAATTTCATGTCAGCCCATCTGTGGGGGAGGGAGCGACCACTCCCGGGACCAAGTAACCCTGGTTGTGGGTTTCCTAAATCGGGCCCAAAAAAGTCCCCCCCACCCACCCCACCCCCAAAAAAAAAATAAAAACTTTTAATTTGGGGGTTTAACTTTTCGTGGTACTTCAACTTTTTGTACCATCACGCCACCTTCGGGAATTTGGTCTTTGCCTCCATGTCAAAACCCTTTACTTCAACTAGGAAAAATCTAAAATTGATTTAAAAAAAAAAGAAAAAAAAAACAGTTGAGTTTTTTATTGTGAAAATACCATATAAAACCAAACAGTTTTTAAGGGAAAAACATTTTTTAATTTGAATAATTAACATTCTTGGGTTGCCCCGGATAAAAATTGCTAAATCAAAAGAAAAAACCATACTTTTAAATACTTTTTCCCAAACGCCCCCCCCCCTGAAAACTCCCGGGCGTTAGTCCTGCGGCACAAAAGGGGAAATCGCTCGACCCCCCGCCCTGCCGCCCCCCTAAACCGGCGCCCCCACCCCCCCGCCCCCCCACCCCGCCCGCCGCACACCACACACAGGGCCCAGGCTCAATCGTGGGGGACTGAAAAAACAGAAAATTGATGGGGAAAAAAATTTAATTTAAAAAATACAATTCTAAAATAGGGTTTGATCCTAGTTTTCTGTTTTTGAATAATACCAAAAATAGGTAAATGCATTTTCCCCAACCCAAATACCTCCTATTGCCCAAATATCCCCTGACATAAGGGGGGCGCTGCCCCCCCCAAACCCACTGCCATTTAAAACCTCCCTTTAACCCTGGGCACAAATTACGCTATTTAAATCTAAACTGGGGAGGGGAGGGTTTCGCCCCCCCCCCCCCAAAAATCCCCTTGAGTTTTTTTAAATTTGGGCAACGGGTGACCCTAGGGGTTAAAAAGGGCCCCAAATGGTCAGATCTACAAAGTTGGGGGGACCGGTTTATTAACCCGATGTCCCTTTGAAATTTCTTTAAAAATTGCGGGTTAAAACCTTAAAATGATACCTAAAATAATATAAAATTTTAAACCCCACCCTCGAATCCCGTTTATAGGAATCCAGATCCTTGACCCCCCCCCCAAACCCCCACTGGCCCGGGGGGGGGGGGCATCTGCGGGGTTTTGGTTTCACGTGATCTGGTAACCCCAAGGACGAATTATTAAACACGGCCCTATGATTAATTTTTAAGGGCCCATTCACTAAATAATATGCACATGACAAGGGCTAGTAGGTTAGGGGGCTACATACACTTTTTTATTTTTGTTTATTTAAATTATAAATTCTTTCCCAGCCAAACTAACGGGTGGGCTATTTTAAACTATCTTTTAAACACATTTTAAACCCTTTTAACCAATTTTTTATCCCCTTTAAAAAATTAAAAACACTATTTAAAATATAATTATAGAAAACAACTAAAAAGGTTTTCTACGTCCCCACCCACTCCCCCATGAACCAAATTAAAACCCAAAAAGGCAATTTTGTATCTACGGTTTTTGGATCAAAAAAAAAAATTTGAAAAACGGGTTTTAAAAAAGATTGTTTTTTTCCCCTACTTATTTTTATCTGTAGTTGGGGGTTGGCCCGGTGCGGTTTTAAAAAACTATTTTAAAAACTGCCCAAAAATTTAAAACACAAATCTTCCACTATCTTTAAATATATTTTTTAACTTTTTTCCCCAAAAACCTTTTTTAAAAAAAACAAAATTGGGAAATCTATGATTTTTTGTTGTAAGGAAAATCCCCTTTTTAGCCCTTCCCCTTATCTTTAGTTGGTGGGTTGAGGGTAGTTTTGGTGGGGTTTTTTGGGGTTTTAGGGGGGTTTTTGGGTTTGGGGGGTGGTGGGGGGAACAGCGGTGATGTGGCAAGTAGAGGAAAAAACATTGAAAAACCAAAAAACCCTTTTTAAACGGCGGCAAACAAGGGTTAGCAGCCTCTTTTTTTTTAAACCAAACCGGCCCAAACCCGGGGGGCTTTTGACGGGGGGGGGGGGGATCGGGGTATAAAAGGGACTTTAAAAAGGTATGGGAAGGGGGTTTTTAGGGGGGGGGGGGGGTGGGGGAAGGGAGGGTTTTTGGGGTTGGGTTTTTGTGAGGGGGGGGACGGTGGGGTAAAGGGAGGGTGGAGGGGGTGGAGGGGGGGTTTTGGGGGTTTAAGGGGGGAGGGGCAAAAGGGGGGGAGGGGGACAATTAGAAAGGAAAGGGGGAAAAGGGGGGTTTTTTACAAACATATTATATAAAAGGGGCCCAAATTGAGTAAGAGTAGCATAGCACACATACATACAACACCAAACCAACCACAAAAAAACCATCTGACAACTTTTTTTTGTGGGGACGTTTTTTAGTATTTCTTCTTTTATTTTCCTTTAAAAAAACACTGTAGGGTTTAGGGCCCAAACCCCAAACCCAAAACACCACCAAAAATACACCCCCAAAACACACAAAAACTACTT
>JACEEZ010019984.1:42500-60000 GCA_016584305.1 Chionoecetes opilio | reverse complement strand
GGTTTATCAGTATTGCGTAGCCACGTACATCCTTAATGCTTAGTATATATATATTTATATAGGTAAGAACACACCTTAGAACGCCCACACTGACGCCCATGTTGAGGTTCACCAAGCTAACCTCACCCCAACCGCGCCCATGAACCCCAAATTTCACAAAACCCCCACAAAAAACCGGGATAAACTACACTAAACCTCACTGAACCTCCCAACAGCACCTCTAACCCCACTTATAACCCTAGTGGTGGGGGTGGCGGGGTGCTGTGAGGGGTAGTGGGGTTGATGTGAAGGGGTTTTGGGGTGGGAATCGAAGGGGTTTTTGTGAGGTTCATGAGTCGAGGTTTGAGGTTATTTGACAGTGTACATCTCGTATGAATCACCTTTAGCCTCACATAACAAAATTAGGCAGTTATGATAATTAACATGGAGTTCAAGCTAAGTGTGATAATTAACCCCCGCCCCCCTTTATTTTTTTTATTTTTAACAATATTTTGAGAAGGGGGGGGGGGGGACCACAAAATCGCTTGACACATCTTATTCACTAAATATCATAATAGTTTTTATTCATTTTTTTTATTTATAATATATATATATGTGTGTATATATATTATATTTATATGTATAATAATTATTCACCAAGGCCCCCCCTCCCCCCCACGCGGCTCAAAAACATGTAAAAGGGGGGGGAGGGGTGCCAGATCATCATCATTACGGTTATTGTTATTATTATTATTATTATTATTATTATTATTATTATTATTTTTGCTTCATATATATGTACAATTCCTATTGCTAAGTTTTTATCCATCGATATATAAATACCCATGAACTTAATCGCTTAGGGCCCCTGGGGGTACCTGGGGGGGGAGGGAGGGGGAGAGGTAAGGGGGGGAGGGGAGGTTGTGGTGCGCGCTCACGTCCACGCACACACACGCACACACGAACACATACGCACACGATATCCACAGCGAAAAAATGTATGTGTGGGACGAGGACGGAAACCTAGACGAGGGGAAAAGAGGGAAAAAAAGGGGAAGTGAGGGGAAATAGGGGGTTGTGGTGGGCAGGATCGAACCCCCCCACCCCCAAGGGCACGACTAAGCGAGCGCGAGTTCAGGAACCCTTGAACTTATTGCTCGCATTTTTATTGCAGGGACAAGGAAACGACCCTCCCCCTCCCCCCCAACCCCCAACCCCCCACAGCGACTGCCACGCCCCCCTCCACGCACGCACGCACGCACGCACATCCGTTACTGGTAGCTACATATACTCGGCCATGCCACCAGAAAACACACACACAGACACATACACTTCCATGTTGGTATGTGTGTGTGTATGTGTGCGTGTGTGTATGTGTGTAAGTGTGTGTGTGTGTGTGTGTGTGTGTGTGTGTGTGTGTGTGTGTGTGTGTGTGTGTGTGTGTGTGTGTGTGTGTGTGTGTGTGTCCAAATTAAGTACATATATATGAAAAAAACAGACTAAAATTATTACTATCAAGATTATTATACTTTTTTCGTTATAAAGTGGTGGTGGTTGTGGCGGTGGTTGTGGTGTAGGGGGGGGCAGCTCGGCGTGAGGGGGGCGCGGGGGGGGCGGGGGCACGGACACCGGTAGCCAAGTACTTACAGACTGGTATAATACAGGTCGCGAAAACACTGTATCAGAACAATAGCTATACGATACTTCTACAAATGTGATTTCAAAATATTAATGGAAAACAGTTTTATGGTTTTATGAAGAGGAGACATAATATAGTTTTTATTTTTTGTGTGAAGAGTAATAAGGAGAGAAGGAAATAATAATGAGGAGGAGGAAGAGGAGAAGATAAGGAGGAGGAGGAGGAGGCAGAGACAAGGAGGAGGAGGAGAGAGACAAAATAACAGAAGGTCTTATATATAATTTGGGAGGAGGAAAAAATACAAAAATTGAGAAAAAAATAGTAAAAATCGAGAAAAATAATGCAGTAAATAATACAAATGATAAATGAAAAACAATCTAATAAAACTGAAGGGTGGATGTGAAAGGTAGTTAGTTAGCTTGTTTAGTTAACTGTCTGTACTTTAACTTTAATCTACAATTCATTAAAGATTAGAAAGTGAAAATAACAATAATACTGAATCAAATAAGAAAATAAAGATAATACATGTGATCTATTGCAAGGTTTTTGGCACTTCAGAAAAAAGTTAACTCAAATTGTAAAGTAATTATGAAAACAGAAAACAAATAAGGGAGCAGGAAATCAAAGGAAAAATAAAGGGTAATAATTTAATGAACCCCTTGAGGCCCAGAACGTAATTGCCATTGTAATTTGGGTACCATTAGATGATTTATAGTTAATAGAAGCAACATTTTATAGATATGACCTGTATGTATCCTTATCCACTAACTAATTTGGTATATTCAGTTAGTTTTCGTAATTTTATAGCTAATAACAGACGATTTTATATAGCAAAGGAAAGATCTGGGCGTGAAGGAGTTAAGGGCAAACTAAGGGGTCAAAATTTTGTTTAAGGGAAAAATTAGCTGCATTGACAAAATAAAAAAAACCTTAAGAAAAAAACAAGTAAGAACAATAAAATTAATAACAATAGAAGGAAAAGATTAGTTTGATGGAAAAATTGGCCACTTGAAGAAAAAGATGAAAGGATGAAAAAATGAATACTGGTAATTTTTTTCAATTGGTTTAAAGAACATAAACCAGATCAAAAGTGTTTCCTATTTTCTACGAGTGTTTTCTTTTTCCTACAGGCGACACGGAAGGATGAGCTGATCGGCACGTGTACGAAATGAAAAGAAAAAGAACGATACTTTACGGAATTACTAACTTGCATATGTTGAAAATATTATCGCATATTTTCTATTTTTTTCCTTTTGGCTACGGTGTGGCTCTCTCTCTCTCTCTCTCTCTCTCTCTCTCTCTCTCTCTCTCTCTCTCTCTCTCTCTCTCTCTCTCTCTCTAGGGATATCTTACATATTGGAGAAATAATTGAAGAAAAATACGACTACTACATAAGAACATAAGAAAATAAGGAAGCTACAAGAGGCCGTGAGACCTACACGAGGTAGTTCCTGTAAAACTACATAGGAACAAATGATCGAAAACTAGAAACAAAGGAACAAAAATATAAAATGACTCAAAAACTGAAGAAAAAAAATTAAGAAAAAATGTTATAAAATCAAAACAGGAAAATAAAAGAAACAAAATATCAACTAATTTCCTTCGCGCATAGAAAATAAAAAACTAGTAAGAAGTGAAATTTTTAAGTAATAAATAAGAATACTGTAGTTTTGCATTTTAAGAATTTGATGTTATTAATGGATAAGGAATTGCAGTGTTGTTAGTAATACCTATCGTTAACCCCTTGAGGCCCAGAGCATAATTTTCATTGTAATTTGGGTGCCACAAGACGCTTTTTAGTTAATATAAGCAATAGTTTATAGATATGACCTGTTTAGTATCCTTGTCCACTAACTAATTTGGTATATTAAGTGACTTTTCTTAATTCTATGGCTCGACAACATACAATTTTTTATAGCAAAGGAAAGATCTGGGCGTGAAGGGGTTAAAACTAGAATACAAGACACGGACATAGGTAGACAATGCTAATTAAGTTGTCATTGAAATAAAGGGAAAAATATATATCAAGGTAAAACTTGTGAATTCCCAAAAACTTGAAACTAAAAAAAAAAAAAACTATAGTCTATTAGTCAAATCCTAACTTTTTCTTTTTTTACTGTGATTCAAGATGAGAGATCAATAAATGTATTTTGCCAACACACACACACACACACACACACACACACACACACACACACACACACACACACACACACATACACACACACACACACACAGCATAGGCCCATAAACTTTGTAACTCGAGGATGGCCTATTTTCAGTTAACTAAAGAAAAAAAAACCACTAACTTATACAGAATGGACGAGATGATCTAAGTTTTGACTAATCATTTGTATAAAAAATAGAGAATTTAAGTCAACTAAGTCATCTTTAAGTCAACTGGTCTGCCGAGGAGTAAAAAATAACTAATGATTATATAAAAAAAAGGCTACATTATCCACTTATCTTCGTTCGGAAAGTTGGCTCAAGTTTTGACTGACAGCTACATAACAGTTAAGCACCGCGTGACTGACTGACTGACTGACTGACTGACCGACTGACTGTTTATCGTCACCTGAGTCTAATAATGAACATTCTCCTAAACCTCATAAACTGAATACTCATTATATGGAAAACAATAACTATAACAAATAAAATAATAATAGCAATAATAATAATAACAATAATAATAACAAATAAAAATAATAGCAATAATATTTAGTGAAATTTTAATAGTTATCTGGTACCTCGAAACACTAATTAACAAACAAACAAACAAATAAATAAACAACGTATGAGATTAATTTCTATCCATAACTATTTTATTCTTCATTAACCCCTTGAGATCCAGAACGTCATTTTCATTGTAATATAACCACAATTCGACGATTTTAATGAACATAAGCAATATTATATATATATAGATATGACCTGTTTAATATCCTTGTCCATTAGCTAATTTGGTTTAGTTAGTTACCTTTTCGTAGTTTTATGGCTAATAACAGACGATTTTATATAGCAAAGGAAAGATCTGGGCGTGAAGGGGTCGATAATAAACAAAGGTATTTTTTAAGTATCGAAATAAACAAAGGTATTTTTAAGTATCGATAATAAACAAAGGTATTTTTTAAGTATCGAAATAAACAAAGGTATTTTTAAAGTCTCTATAATAAAAACGCATAAATAACACCGATGAATTCAATACAAAAACTAAAACCATGACCACTAACGAGGAGGAGGCAATGCTCTTTCCATTTTCTATGCCTTTCTACACGGTTTTCTATTTAATGGTGAACTATTCTTATTCCTGTACATCAATATTAAACACTTGAAATAACAATAAAGAAACTACAATATAATGGCAACTTAAATACTTTACAATAAGGAATCTGCGACTTTGGTTAAATTATAATTAGATAAGAAATAAAATAATAGCTCAAATAGTTCAATCAAATAGCTCAAAATAATAAGAAATTAAAATAGCTCAGTTTTGTGTTTGCCCTGGATGTGATTCGATAATTAGGAAGAAATAGATTAAATACAACATAAATGAATACGAATTGGCGACTCAGATACTTGTCTTATACGTGTAGGGGACGCGTCTAGCCAGGTTGCCAAGTGTTGATTGTAAATAATTAACACTTTCTTTCTATATAATATTTTTCAAGTGATTAAATTTTACTCTACTTGCGTTTTCTTAATGTACATTCTCACCTCTCTATCTCTCTCTCTTTCTATGTGCCTGTCTGTCTGTCTGTTTTTTACTCTCTCTCTCTGTTTATCTGTATGTTACTCTACTCTTACCCTCTCTCTCTGTCTGTATGTCTATTACTCTCTCTCTCTCTCTCTCTTTGCATATCTCTATCTCTCTACTTTGTACTGATATCACAGAAAACGCGCCCTTTATATAAAAAAAACGAAAATAAAACTCAGTAATGTTTTCCTCCATATTTGGGGTCTTTACAGCGTTGCCAAATGTACAAGATTTCACACGTTGCCAAATCTAACGCTTGGGATGGTCTGCTGATGACGAAACTTTATGGAAAACAATTGATAAGCTTTTGAAAAACAGCTGCGGTGGCCTGTGTTTCTCCTTATTAGTGGATTTGTTTCTTAAAGTTTCGCTCAGAATATGAAACTGATTGAAATGGAACGGATTAAACTGTGATCCAAGACAGACGTTTCTCTCTCTCTCTCTCTCTCTCTCTCTCTCTCTCTCTCTCTCTCTCTCTCTCTCTCTCTCTCTCTCTCTTATCTCTCTCTCTCTCTAGCCAACAATTACATCTTGCAGTTATCAAAATCTAAAAGAAACGCAAATTATTATGTTTAATATATTCACTCTGTATTTAATTTGTTTTTATTATTCACAAAAATAAGTACGTTTGGCCATTCATTATTTATCTGTCCAATGACTAAATAAAGAAGAAAAATGAAAAAGTAAGAAAATAAAAAAGAAAATGACGTCAATGGCTAAAGAAGTTATATTTTCACTTACCTATAAATGAACCTATAAACTGTAAAAAAAAAAAAAAAAAAAAAAAAAAAGCTAAAGAAGTTCTATTTTTACTTAGCTATAAATGGACCTATAAACTGTAAAAAAATAAAAATAAAAATAAAAAAGCCAGAAAAGAAAGACAATAACTAACTAAAATTGCTAAGAAGTTATATTTTGACTTAGGTATTTGTGGACTGTGAAGAAACGTGTGGACTGACGATAGTTTCTTAATGGAAATTCGTGTTAACCCCTTGAGGCCCAGAACGTAATTTCCATTGTAATTTGACCACTATTAGATGATTTGTAATGAATGTAAGCAGTGTTTTTTATAGATATGACCTGTTTTGTATCCTTGCCGACTAACTAATTTGGTATATTAAGTGACTTTTCTTAATTTTATGGCTAACAAGACGATTTTTTATAGCAAAGGAAAGATCTGGGCGTCAAGGGGTTAAATGTAGCAATGGTAAAAAAAAAACGTATATTATGATGCAATAAGTAAATAAATAAATAAATAAATACATAAATAAACAAACTATTAATTAAAAACTATGAAATGATGGAAAAAAAAATCTTATCATATTTTTTCTGTAACATTTTCCTTCTATGATATTTTTTCGATAATTCTCTATTTTCTAATTCTTTTTTCTAACTTTTTCTATCATTCTTTCACATTTTCTTCTATCATCAAAATTGTTGCTAATCTCGCGGCTAAAGACTCGTAGTTAATGCATAGCAAATGGATCTTGTCGGTTTTATGTACAAAAGAAAAAACAAAGATAGAAGAAGAAAGAAGAAGAAGAAGAAAGATAGTTATGTGAGACGTGGAGAAATTGCTAAAAAGGAATTAAGAGAAGACAGAAAGTTATGTGAGAAGAGGAAAAGTTGATAAAAAAAGGAACTAAGAAGACAAAAAGTTGTGAGAAGAGATAAAAATTGCTAAAAAGGAATTACGAAGAAGACAGAAAGTTATGTGAGAAGAGGAAAAATTGATAAAAAAAGGAATTAAGAAGACAAAAATTTCTAAGAGAAGAAAAAAAATTGCTAAACAGGAATGAAAATAAGTGAGAAAAAGATGACAAAAAGTGACAGAAGAAAAAAAAAGAAGAAGAAGAAGAAGAAGAAGAAGACAAATAGAAATGTGAGACGAGGAGAAATTGATAAACAAGAATGAGAATAAGTGAGGAAAATTATACACACATACACAGGAACACGAATACTTCACCCTTAAATAGAAAACCGCGTAGAAAGTAATAGAAAATGGAAAGAGAATAGATTGACAGAAAAAAAAGAGTACACCATGAAATAGAAAAGCTAGAAAGTCATAGAAAACGGGATGAAAAAAAGTGAGAAAATAATAATAAGATGATATTAAAAAAGTGAGCATTGTTGGATTAGGATTATTTTCTCATCCCGTGATATGTAGAATGATTGTAATAGGGTGGAGGTAGAATGAGGGGGGGAGGGAGGGGGGGAGGGGGAGATAAGGGGGGAGAGGGGGAAGGGGTTGACTTGGCTACACAAAACACCATTAGAAAACCCCCCAAAACAAGAAGGGGTTAAGAGAGAGGAGAGGAAACAAACAAACAAACACACTAACAATGATGACAAAGAAGAAATTAAACATAAAATATCATTAATTATATTTTAAAACTGATAGGAACTTAGAAAAAAGATGATGATGATGATGATGATGATGGTAATAATACTAATTAAATGTGAATGCACACGGTAGGTTAAAATAGCAGTAATAGTAGTAGTTGTTGTTGTAGTAGTAGTAGTAGTAGTAGTAATAGTAGTAATAATAATGATGATGAAAAAATCCTATAATGTATAAAGAATAAAGTTATATAAAAAATTCCAATCTTATATTCATAAAAAAGAACAAAAAATAGTCACATTGAAAAAAAGTTTGAGTCAGACCTTTTTTTTTTTTTTTATGAAGTGAATCTTGTAGTGACTCGAACAGTGACTCAATGACGTAAATGACTCATGACTCACGTGATTTGGACATTCAACTATAATCATTTGTGACCTAAAAAATAAACATGAACTTTTTGAACATCATTAAAATTATCATCATCATTATTATTACTATTATCATTATTACACTTCAGTCTCTCAATTACCTCAACTAAATATTTCTTTTTCTTTTTCTAATACATATAATTTTCATCATTTAACTAATTCACCAAAAAACTAAAACTACTAATTGACATATACAAAAGAAAAAAAAAAATTCTATGGATCTGTACAGACAAACATCTTTCATTTTTTATCCTTTTACAAAAATACAAGTTAAAATATTTATATCAAAAACAAGATCTAACTAAACGGATCAACTTTTTATCATTACAATGGTTAGAATATATTTTTTAGGTAAATATAAAAAATTACTCCCAGGCTATAACTAGGGTGTGTGTTGGGGGTGTTGTGGTGGGGTGTGTGTTGGGGGTTGTTGGGGGCGTTGTGGTGGGGCGGTTAGGGGGGGTGTTGGGGGTGGGGGTGTGTTGGGGTGTGGGGTGGGGTGTTGGGGTGTGTTGGGGGGTTCGGGTGTGTTGGGGGTGTGTAGGGGTATGTGTTGGAGGGGGGAGGGAGTGTTGGGGGGTTGGGGTGTGTGGGGTGTGTGGGGGGGTTGGGGTGTGTTGGAGTGTGTTGGGGGTTGGGGTGGACGCCGTTCTGTACATGTTGGGGGTGGGCCGGGCGGGGGTGAGGAGGTTATAAGGGGTGGGGATGGGGGTGAGGTTGGGGTGGGGTGGGGGTTGAGGTTGGGGGAGGGAAAAGAGGGGAAAGGTGTGCAGTTTCATTTCATTTCAGTCTCAGAAAGGTTTTGAATCTCTCTCTCTCTCTCTCTCGTACAAGCAGATAAACCCGCGAGGTATAAATAACAAGTGTGTGTAATGAAGGAAAGGAATCGCCTTGTAAAAATAATAAAAATACAATGATAAAAAAAAATTCTTTATCAACATTCTACAATATTTTCACTTTTTTCGAGATGGACAACGGTTAGTGAAGGGGGCGACGGGGGGCTTTTTAATGGGGGGGAGGGGGTTCTTTTTATGGGGGGAGGGGAGGAGGCTTTCTTGGGGGTGTTTTGGGGACGTAATATCCCTGCTTTTATTTGTGTTATTTTGAGTAATGTTAAAAAAAGACCAGGTTTTGATTTTTTTTGTTTTTTGTGATTCGCTGAGATGGAACTTTGAGGGAGAGGGAGGGAGGGAGGGAGGGAGAGAGGGAGTGAGAGAGGGAGAGAGGGAGGGAAGGAGGGAGAGAGGGAGGAAAGGAGGGAGAGAGGGAGGGAAGGAGGGAGAGATGGAGGGAATAAATTAAGGAAAGGCAATGAGAGTAAGATAGGATAATAGTGTTTTCTCTCCTTCTCTTCCCTCCATCCCTTCTCTCCCTCACACACACACACACACACACACACACACACACACACACACACACCGCCCAGCTCAGCCCACTATGGCAAAAATAACACCATTTGTTTACATTATCATTCCCGCCTTGTGATTGGCCGAGACTGAGCCGTCGACCAATCAGCGCCCAGCAAAACAATAACAAACCCACGTGTTATGGTTGCCATGGAAACGACCTTAAAATCGGGTCTAGTGATACATGGGTAGCTACTGATGGTAATAATGATGATGATGATGATGATGATAATAATAAGTAATATACATTCGGTTATGCAAATATTTATAACTAAGAATATATATTTGGGTTTATATATTAGACGTACTTGTTTTTTTGTATTCCTTCTTTCTTTCTTTCTTTCTATCTTTTTATTTTCTTGGATTATGAAAATGAATTAACAATGGCGATTACAGGTTTTTGAACAGTTCACCCTTAAGAGTGCAGGTGTGTGTGTGTGTGTGTGTGTGTGTGTGTGTGTGTGTGGTGTGTGTGTGTGTGTGTGTGTGTGTGTGTGTGGGAAGAAGTCGATCTCACAATATCCAAATCCTTCACACGAACCATCTGTCGAACAACTATTTCTTTACCTTTACTGCTTTACTTATATACATCAACACAACTCGACATTCGACATTAACCGGGGGAGCTATCGACACCCCTCTGCCCCCTCCCCCCCCAAACACTCGACAGGTGACGGCATACCAGTCCAGCCAGTCAATCTACCTGTCTATCTAACTGTCTGTTTCTCTACCAACAACAATAACTGACACCCACAAGGCTATGACAGTTAAAGGGATGTACGCCCCCCCTGTTTTTGGATGGGGGGGTTAAAGGTGTGTTGGGGGGTTTCTGAGGGGTTTGGGGTGGTAAAAGGGGGGTGTAGGAGGTTAAAGGGGGGTGTGGGAGGTCATATGGGGGGTTGTGGGGTTAAAGGGATGGGTTGTGGGGGTTTAAATGGGAGTGTAAGGGGGTGTAAGGGTGTGTGTGGGGGGGATCAAAAGGGGGGGGTAAAGGGGAGGGGAGGGGAGGGGGGGATAAAGGTAGACAGGTTTTTTGAATGACCTGTTTTTTTCCATTTTCACCGCCCAGTACCTAACCTGTTATGAACGCGTTATAGACAATGTTATAGTTAGTGTTATAGATAATGTTATAGGTGACATTCGTGTGTTATTAAGTTACACCCTTGGGAGGTAGTCTCTCTCTCTCTCTCTCTCTCTCTCTCTCTCTCTCTCTCTCTCTCTCTCTCTCTCTCTCTCTCTCTCTCTCTCTCTCTCTCTCTCTCTCTCTCACACTCTCTCTCTCTCACATGGTTACACAAATTATACATCTACCAATATTGTGTTTATCATCATATATTAAGTCATCAATGTGTTTGTGTGTTTGTTTAGTCGACATTCAGGAGTATAATAAACATTCCTTAACAATTACAGTACTATCATTATTATTATTATTATTATTTATTACTTATTACTTAATCATTAAAAAAAAATGAACTGGTACGTTTATATACAAGTGTACCAGCGTTGCCAGTGTCCCGTGCAGCGTTGCCAGTACCGGACCATTCTTTCCAGCCCAAAAAATCGCCCAAAACAGAGTTGCCAACGGAAAAAAAACTCGCCTTTGAAAATTGCAAATCTAACTAATGCATCATATTTTTTTCTGGTTAATATATACACGACACGCAAACTATCTCTCTCTCTCTCTCTCTCTCTAATTCTTTCTTTCAGTCAAAATCTACAAATTACTACGTTAAAGGGATTATTTCTCTCTCTCTCTCTGCTAAAAGGTTCAAAATACAAAGTTCATAACGTTGAAATAAAAACCAACAGTTGCATAGAGAACGTTTAGTAGCTTAAGACTTCTCTGGTATTAGTATATCTTTCTACTTTTTATCATTTCTGTAAGAGTTTCCCTTTAAAAATAAAAATAATAACACCAGCGCCATAGAAAACGGATTCTATTTCTTATTTTTTCATATTTTTCTATATTCTATGTCATGAAAATCTAGTATTGACTTTTTCTTTTCTATCTTTTTCGCTCTTTTTCATTTTTCATTTCTATCTAAATAAAAAAAAGGGTAATGTTATTCTGCAAAGCTATTTTTTTTTGTATAACGTAAGAAGACACAGAGAGGACGATAATAACAGTCCAGTGTTATAACAAACTTGTAACATTTCATAACGCACACACACACACACACACACACACACACACACACACACACACACACACACACACCACACACCTCAGTTACTTCAAATCAAACTCACGAGGACGATGGAAAAAAAAGAGGAAGAAGAGGAAGAAGAGGAGGAAGAGGAGGAGGAGGAGGAGGAGGAGGAGGAGGAGGAGGAGGAGGAGGAGGAGGAGGAGGAGGAGGAGGAGGAGGAGGAAGGAGGAGGAGGATGGAAAAGATGATGATAAAGAAATAAGAATAATTGAAGTTAAAAAAGTTGGATTAAATTTTTTTGAGATCTAACATTTTCACACACACACACACACACACACACACACACACACACACACACACACACACACACACATACATTCTATGACCCTGAATTGATTTTTAACTACTGTATTATATTTATTAAAGTAATATCCGATGGAGAAAAAAATATAAAATGCAGGGATGATTAGACAAAACAAAAAATAAGAAGAGGAAGAAGTAAAGAAGACAGGATCAAGGAGAGAAAAAAAGAGGGAAAATAAATAGAGAATAAAGAAAAGATGAATTATAAGAAGAAATAGGAAGAAAATGAAAAAAAAAATGATGCAAAAAAAAATTATTAAAAAAGAAGATTTTTTTTGTCACGAGAAGAAAAAAAATAATGCAATGAAAAAGATGTTTGATTATTTGTTTGTTTGTTTACCTGCAATATTTCCGACTGAGTATTCGTGCACGTTCTCTCTCTCTCTCTCTCTCTCTCTCTCTCTCTCTCTCTCTCTCTCTCTCTCTCTCTCTAAAACAATTCTCTACATCATTCACTCTTATCAGGTAATCATGTTTTTTAATAACTTTAAATCCTTGGACTTAAAAAACTTTGAAATAGAAAACAAATGCCTATTCCTTCATACATATACAATGTCTGAATATATACATAGATAGTACCCATTTATACGCAGTCTGGAAACCATGAGTCACATTATACAAACTACATCATGAAAAAACTCGATTTACTACAATTCATAACAGAAGGTGGGTTATTCATTATCATTATTATTACTGTTATTATTATTATTAGTTATTACTCTACTTGACTATAATTACTGATCGGAACTATAATTATCAGCTGTTTTCTTCTTCTACTATTTGAAAGACAAACTATTCGCTCTCACTTAAGAGTCATACTTTGGGCGGCTCGAATCAATCAATCAATCAATCAATCAATCAATTAAAAACAACAATCAATCAATTAAAAAAAACAATCAATCAATCAATTAATTATTAAAAAAAAATCAATCAATCAATCATTAATTAAAAAAGGAATCAAGCAAGTAATCAATTAATTAAAAAAACAATCAATCAATCAACCAATCAATTAAAATAAGTCAATCAATCAATCAATCAATTAAAATAAGAACAGTCAATCAATCAATCAATTAAAATAAGAACAGTCAATCAATCAATCAATTAAAATAAGAAGTCAATCAATCAATCAATCAATTAAAATAAGAACAGTCAATCAATCAATCAATTAAAATAAGAACAGTCAATCAATCAATCAATTAAAATAAGAAGTCAATCAATCAATCAATTAATTAAAAAAACAATCAATCAATCAACCAATCAATTAAAATAAGAACAGTCAATCAATCAAGTAATTAAAAAAGGAATCAATCAATCAATCAATTAATAAAAAAAAGAACAATCAATCAATCAATCAATTAAATAAAAAAGGAATCAATCAATCAATCAATAATAATAAAAAAAAAATCAGTCAATCAATCAATCAATAATAAAAAAACAATCAATCAATCAATCAATTAATAAAAAAACAATCAATCAATCAATTAATTAAAAAAACAATCAATCAGTCAATCAATCAATTAATTAAAACAAACAATCAATCAACCAATCAAAAATAGCATCGGTACAAGCAGCCTGGGAACGAAGGGCCGAAGAGAGAGACCAATCAAATAAAAACACTAAGAAATTATGTCAAAAATTGAATACTACTTATATACAAAAATAAAATAGTTACCCTTTGCATTAATAGTCTCATCAGCGTAACATTAGCCTCCGTTTTCTTTACTGTTCCTCCCTACCCCCCTCACACACACACACACACACACACTCACACACACACACACACACACACACACACACACACACACGCACACACACGGGGGTAAGGGAGGGCAAAATGTGTTATCTCCCATTTTCTTATCACTAATTCTCAGATGGTTTCGTTCACATAGGAAACTTTCTGCAATGGTAACACAATACTTAAAACCTTAATTAAGTGAAAACCAAAGACAACAACCGAAAAACAAACAAACAAACATTTAATCTGATCTGAATTCTTTCTTTTCTTTCTTTCGTTCTTTCTTTTTTTTTCTTTTTTTTCCGTCACTCATTTTTTTCATGTCATATTTTTTTTCTTCTTCATCCGCCACTATTGTTTTTTCTTCCTGATTCATCCGTTTTTTTTTAAATCATCATCATCATCATCATCATCATCATCAATCAATCCTAATCCTCCTCCTAATCCCTCACTTATAATCAGGTCAGTATCATCGTCATCATCAGCTCCACAACAACATTTTTTAACAAGTTCAAATTTGCGATTTTTTTCAATAACTCCCAAAAAAAAATTATAAAAAAAAAATCGATAAATATATAAATAAAAAAAAAAAATCGATAAATATATAAATAAAGTCCAAAAATATACATCCAAATTTCCTCGTCCACTCATAATAATAATAATTTACAAGAATATGTATATATAAAAAAAATATGATATCACACCAACTGCAAATGTGAAGCAGAATGATACACAGGAGTAGGCCTATGAAAATACATTGCAATTATAAATAAAAAAAAAAGTTATATAATACTCCTTTTTTTTCCTAACCATTTTCAAATTCAATTCAATTCAAAATTTTCTAACAATTCAAAAAAAAAAATCACATCCATTTTTTGAGTTCGTGTTTCAAACGAGTCATAAAAAAACAACCATAAGCGAGGTCATTCAGTCCTACACGATGACCTTGACCTCTGACCTCACATGACCTGCCGTGCAATGACCTAAGCGATGAAACACACAAACCAACAAACAAAACAAGGAAGCATACAACACCTTCCTTTCACAAACAAAAAAAATGACGCAACAAAGACGATAAGTAAAGTGATACCGATAAACGTTTAATAATATAAACGTTAATTATATAAACGTTTACGACCAACGCAAGGGAACATCATTCTTTACCCTGTACAGTTTGAAATTTGTGGTCTAATGATATCTATCGAGGAGTGAACATGAGTTTTATTGATTTTTTGGGGGATTGATCTATCTATGGTGTGGCGAGATTGATTACTTTGAACTGTTGAGTGGTTCAGGACCAATCCGGCTTCGATTCCCCATCGCGAGAACCGTCACTACAAGTATATACACAAAATACTTACTACCCACAATCCACTACGTGTATACTCTTATTTATATTTATATAGTCATATATATATTTATATATTTATAAATACCAACTCCAAATCACTTTTTTTACGTTTTAAAAGTTTCCCGTTAAGTGTTATTATTATTATTATTATAATTATCATTATTATTATTATTAATTATTATTTTCCTTATTTCTCACATGCAAACAACAAGAGCAGGATTGAAGAGTTTGTCGCGGCACTCTCTCTCTCTCTCTCCTCTCTCTCTCTCTCTCTCTCTCTCTCTCCAGGTTCGACCCTCACTCGGTAGAAATAATATGTTCCCCCCCACGATACAGAGGGTGGAGGATACGGAGGTCGAGGGCTGTGGAGAAGCGCCCCCCCCCATGAGGTGCTGGGCTTCTAGATGGCGCCTTGTGTGTGGGCGGCTGTTGCGGCGCCCACGCTTGTCCGGGGGCGTGGTGTGGTGGTGGTGGTGGCTGAGAGATTGGTGGTGGAGGAGGAGGAGGAGGAGGAGGAGGAGGAGGAGGAGGAGGAGGAGGAGGAGGAGGAGGAGGAGGAGGAGGAGGAGGAGGAGGAGGAGGGTAACGACAATGATGAGGTTGGAAGTGGGAGAGGAAGAAGAGGAGAAGAATAATGAACAATAACAGAAGAAATGACCATTAAGAAAGATACAAGAAAGGAATGGAAAATAAATTACTACTGATGAAAAGACTCAAAAGGAAAGAAAGAGAAAAAAGAAGGAAAGACGGAGACAAAAAAATGGAAAAAAAGGCCAAGAAAAAATATGAAAGAAAAAGCTGAATAACTAAATGACGTAAAGTAGTAGTAGTGTAGTAGTAGTAGTAGTAGTAGTAGTAGTAGTTAGTAGTAGTAGTAGTAGTAGGTGGTGGTGGTGGTATATAACGGGTCGTAATGGGAGTCCTTTCGCCGACGTTTGCTTCGAAAAAATCTCCCCCCCCACATGGCAAAGATGCGAGGGGGGGGGGGGCGAGGGGGGCAGAGGGGGGGCACCCAACACCCGCTTCCACCTTCTAAAGTTCCCTACAATTCAACTCGGCCCTTACCTGTGGGGGGAAGAAGGGGGGGGGCACCGTCTTAATCAGGGGCCTCATACTCGTTCACTTGCTAATGAGGAACTTTCTGAAAAACTAACGCCACCGGATGTCTCCAGCGGTGTCACTTCTTTTGGACTTTGAGCCTAAATAATCTATCCTATTACCGTAAGTTCCCTGTGCTTCTTCGTTGCATATCATAATTACTCTTCAATACAATACCTGAAACAGTTCTTAATAAAAATGTAGTTTATCATTTTCTATTTCTCCATTGGATGCAAATATTGGCAAAACATAGAATACTTGAAAATCTCTCATCTTTAAAAATGGTCTTCTCATGCAAACACTCTGGTGGTTAGCTTTTCAGAAAGTTCCTCATTGTTGTTACTCATTCTTGATTCTTAATTTTTTGGGACTGAATTTTCCTCGAAGTTCTTGGTGTAAATTCTTGATTCCTAAATGTTGGTCTTAATTATTTTTGGTTTCTAATTCTTGATTCCTAGTTTTTGGTTGTAATTTTTTCCCTAGTTTTTGGTGTGTATTCTAGGTTCCTAATTCTTGGCATCATTTTTTTGCTCAAGCTCTTTGTATTAATTCTTGATTCCTAATTTTAAGTTCTAATTCTTGATTCCTAATTTTAAGTTCTAATTCTTGATTCCAATTTTAAGTTCTAATTCTTGATTCCAAATTTTAAGTTCTAATTCTTGATTCCAAATTTTAAGTTCTAATTCTTGATTCCTAATTTTAAGTTCTAATTCTGGATTCCAAATTTTGTGTAACCATTTTGACTTCACTAACAATATTGTCTTGGCTAATTTAATTTCGTACAATAGTCTGTCTGCAAAATTATAACTTGGTGCCTCAACATATAATTGATCTGACCTGTCAAATATTCTACATGAAAAAAAATCCTTACGAAAAATCCATGACGTAGAAAAATATACAAAAATTTCCTTCTAATAATTTAACGTACCCACATTTTGAACAAGTAAACAAACCCACTACAAGAACTAATCAAGCTACATAGGTCTACTTCACTACAAAAACAAAACTAAATACATCACTAATTGGGCCCAAATAAATAAACTTACAACCCCATACAAATATAAAAAAGCAAAAAAGAACTTACACAAACTACAAAAAATTACTTAAAACCCTTACAAAAAGTTACTTAAAACCCCTAGAAAGTTACTTAAGGCCCCTACAAAAAGTTACTTAAAACCCCTACAAGAAATTACTTAAAACCCTTACAAAAAATTACTTAAAACCCCTACAAGAAATTACTTAAAACCCCTACAAAA
>JACEEZ010019984.1:0-37500 GCA_016584305.1 Chionoecetes opilio | reverse complement strand
AAGTCTTCCTCAATCCCCAGATCCCCAGTACTCACCCGGTTCACAGTGACGGGGAATGAGGAAGGTTGTGGGGAGGCGGCTTGCACATAGCCCACGGCGGTGTCCCCTGGAGCCGCCGAGAATACGTCCATGGGCCCGGGGAACCAGTGTGGCCGAACCCCCGGCTGGTGGCTGTGGCGGGGGAGGTGGGGGGCCCGTACCCTTGTGGGAAGCTGTTCATCACTGGGGGAATGGGGGAGAGACTGGGGTGAGCTGGGGAAGATGTGATGGGGGAATGGGGTGATAGGGTGTGGGTGGTGGGTGTGGGTGTGGGTGTGGGTGTGGGTGTGGGTGGGTGTGTTGTGTGAGTGTGTGTGTGTGTGAGAGAGAGAGAGAGAGAGAGAGAGAGAGAGAGAGAGAGAGAGAGAGAGAGAGAGAGAGAGAGAGAGAGAGAGAGAGAGAGAGAGAGAGAGAGAGAGAGAGAGAGAGAGAGAGAGAGAGAGAGAGAGAAAAAAAAAAATGTGGACCTGTGTGTTCCATTTCTAGGATATGATGGGTTTGTTAATAGGAGGAGGAGGAATACATAGGAAACCTTAAGAAAAATGCCTACCCCTTGAAGATAACCTTAAGAAATGAAGAGATAAAAAAAAATCGAATATACCCCCCTCAAAAAAATCAAATAAAAATCAAGGTGGTCCTCAAAAATGTCCCTAAAAAAAAAAAATTCAAAGGTCGAGTATGGTACAGGTATGGAGGGGGTCATGTCTAATTACCTGTAGTCCTGAGCATCGGGGAGGAGTTGATGTGGTCCGCTCTGGAGTGTGCGGCGGCGGTGACCTGGATAGGCTGCTGACCCCGCTGATCCGGCCCCGCCCCACTCATGGTGACGGCGCCGGCGAGGGCTGAGTCATAGTAAGTGCCCGCCGCTAGACGCTCGGCCTGAAGGTGGTAGGGCAACATGTCCTCTGTCACTTCACCCTGTAACAAGTGATAAGGGCGGGCATTGTAGCTTGTAGGGCCTCTTGTAGCTTCCTTATACCTCCCTTCCTTGTATGTTCTTATGAATTATGTAATTACCTACCAAACTACTGTACTGAAGGTGGTAAGGCAACATGTCCTCGGTCACTTCGCCCTGAAACAAGTGATAAAGGCGGCATTGTAGCTTGGATTTTGTTGTAGTTTGTAGTTGTAGCCCCTCTTGTAGCTTCCTTATGTTCTTATAAATTACCTACCAAACTACTGTTGTTAAGGGACATATATGGGAGTGATAGGTATGGGCGTGACACATTGTATTGCCGGCCCCAGGTGCATTACTGCTGGGTCAGCAAGTATTGAGAAGCTGGCAAGTTTGTAGAGAGGTCACTTAGCTTATTTCCATCTCTTATAAATATATGGTAACATAATATTATAATAATAATATAGAAATTTATTTAGAGTAGTTATATTATTAGTTTATTCTATGGTAGAAACATTACTTGCTACTTGCTATATGTTTAGTAGTGGAGCAGATGTATATGTGTGATAGATAAACAGAGTAGTTGACACCTGCATGACAGGGGAGCGGCGGCTCACCGCCGGCGACTACAGAGGGGAGAGCGGCGATAGCCTTTGCCAGGGTAAGACGGAGCTTGTATCAGGGACTCTTGTACATTTCGTCAAGTGTATATATTGTAATTTACATAATTATACTACCTCTAGAACCCTGGCGTCTCTCTACATCCCCACGAAACCACAGATTAACTTTCCAGCGTATACAGTGATTGAAACGTGTTACTGGACATTACTTATCTCCGGTTTTATGGTGAGTACCTATGTGAGGAGAATTACTCGCGAAAAGGAATAAACAGAACACTGTCACTTCGCCCTGTAACAAGTGATAAGGGCGGAATTGTAGCTTGTATACCCTCTCTTGTAGCTGCCTTATTGTCTCTTGTTTTTAAGGATTACATACCAAACTACTGTCACATCGCCCTCAAACAAGTGATAAGGGAAGAATTGTGACTTGTAGCTCCTCTTGTAGCTTTCTTATTTTCTTATTTCTTTAGGCTAAACAATATCATGGATGGGGATGAAAGGTGGATGTAGGTAGTGTTAAGTAACAGGAACTACCACGTGTAGTCTCGCGGCTTCTTGTAGCATTCTTATGTTCTTATGTTCTTATATACAAATGTTATGTGCCAAAAATAATTGTTTACCTAAAAGAATTGGTACGTTTTCCATACTATTCTCTTGTTTTTTGTCTGAGTACTGGTGGAAAAGTTTAATAGTAGTAGTAGTAGTAGTAGTAGTAGTAGTAGTAGTACCGTAGATAACACTAAGGTCGCCAGGACAGCGTTTCTTTTTCGATGTACAGACGTCTGGTGGCGTTAATACTTACATTTCTACATCCATGATTTCAAAAAAGTTAGAAGGGGCTATCTAGAGAGTCTGTGTCATTTTGTGTCTTCATCTGTGTCATATTATGGTTATAAATGAACAAATTACAAATATAAATCGGAGCGGCGACGTGGGTAACGGGCTACACTAAGATCGCCACCTAGTGTTTATGTTCTGAGTGTCCTCCCGCCGTCGTCGTCGCCCGGAAAAAAAACGAGTAGTGAAATTTGAAACCGTATATACTTGCAGATACGCTGCATAAAACAACGCTGAAACAGGGTAGATTATAGTCATGATATAAACTACTGTGTATCATCTTCAGTGGCACATACAAATCAGTAGTGATGCTATAATTCGTAATAAATGGCGCCTGGCGACATTAATGCAGGTGGCGACTATAGTGTTATCTACGGTAGTAGTAGTAGAAGTAGCACCTGAATTACCTACTAAACTACTGTACTGTCTCTATTTCTGTGTCATTAGTGGTGGTGGTGGGGTGGGGGGTGGGGGTGAGTGTGGTGGTGGGTTGGGGGTTCATTACCTTGAGTGTGGGGGTGGTGGGGGTGATGGAGGCGGTGGTGACGGCGGTGGGTTGGGGGTTCATTACCGTGAGTGTGGTGGTGGTGGGGGTGATGGAGGCGGTGGTGACGGTGGTGGGTTGGGGGTTCATTACTGTGAGTGTGGGGGTGATGGGTGTGGGGGTGATGGAGGCAGTGGTGACGGTGGTGGGTTGGGGGTTCATTACTGTGAGTGTGGGGGTGATGGGTGTGGGGGTGATGGAGGCAGTGGTGACGGTGGTGGGTTGGGGGTTCATTACTGTGAGTGTGGGGGTGATGGGTGTGGGGGTGATGGAGGCGGTGGTGACGGTGGTGGGTTGGGGGTTCATTATTGTGAGTGTGGGGGTGATGGGTGTGGGGTGATGGAGGCGGTGGTGACGGTGGTGGGTTGGGGGTTCATTACTGTGAGTGTGGGGGTGATGGGTGTGGGGGTGATGGAGGCGGTGGTGACGGTGGTGGGTTGGGGGTTCATTATGTGAGTGTGGGGTGAGGTGTGCGGTGATGGAGGCGGTGGTGACGGTGGTGGGTTGGGGGTTCATTACTGTGAGTGTGGGGGTGATGGGTGTGGCGGTGATGGGAGTTATGGTGGTGAGTGTGGGGCCCTGTGGGGGTGATGGGGGCAGTGAGTTGGGGGATCCTTACCGTGAGTGTGGGGGTGATGGGGGCGGTGGGGGTGAGTGTGGGGGTAGCGACAGCACCGGAATCATAATAAGCAGCAGCCTTGAAGCCGTCTGAGGTGGGCGTCTGAGGGGAAACGCCCGTGGCCGAGGGGAAGTAGCCACACCCCGCGGGGAAACCTGAGGGGAAACACGGCAGGTCAGGCCAGGTCATGGTGAGGTCAAAGAGTGGGGAAGGAAAAAACATGTTAAGAAGAATGATGAAGTCGCAGAGGAATTTTTTTTTTTAAGGTAAGTTCAAAAAGGGATTAAAAATGTTAGTATTTTTCACTCTTTGGGTGGAAATGTTTGTTAATTATTTAGGAACGACTTAGGAAATGTCTCCGGGGTTAGTAGTTAGTTCATAAAATCGATAAAGACAAATTGTGATGTAAAAATACACACATGTTTAGAAAATCAGACATTATAAAAGAGTCTCCCGGGCAAATAGGTCATAGAAAACGGAGAGTGGGGACAGAGAGAATGGGCAGCGGGCGAGACATCTCAAAACAGCTGCTCTCGTCACACGCCAAAATACAAAAAGTAACACAACACTACCATTTTGTCGGGCCAATAACATGCCAAACCCAAAATGTGGCGGTGACGCTACTCTCACACCGCGACTAAAGGCGATTCACTCACTAGATAGACTACAAAAATTCGTTCTAAAAAATGTGGTGCTAGTACAGATGGTCTAAAACAGTCGACTAACAACCTGGAAGGAGGAAAGTTAGTAAGTTGCTATTGGTAAGTTGCTATTGAAGAACACACAGTGAATCGGCTAGCTAGTTATTGCATGTTAACTAGTCATCTAAGTTATCCTAAGTATCACACTCTCAGATCATAACAACCTATACTCTAGTAGTAGTAGTAGTAGTAGTATAGTAGTAGTAGTAGTTAGTAGTAGTAGTAGTAGTAGTAGTAGTGGAAGTGAGTACATTCACCTAATACATGAGTAGTGTTCACTATAATGGTCAACAAGACATCACCATCATCATCATCAATCCATCAGTTCAATCATCATCAACATCAATAACACAGTTGGCAGAGTCTATAAACTGATTCTTTTCACTTTGGACTAAAAATTCTAAAAATTCATATGGAATCCAATCCTCTAATACTCACACTATAGACATTGGTTTCTAGTATTTTCTAGTATAGAGAGAGAGGATCTAAGGCACCTAGGCACCTATAGAAACACTAGAGAGACTACTAAAGAGACCACTAATAATCATTCTAGTAGTAGTAGTAGTAGTAGTAGTAGTAGTAGAAAGAATTGTTGTGGACTTCGTTGATCATTCTCACTTCTCTAAGTATGCAGGCCTCTTGAATAGGTCGAGACGCATCTAGAGCTTCTTCTAAAGGCTGTGGCTCGGCCTAGGCGCGTCTCTGACTAAGGAAAAGGTGGGCTGGGCGAGAGAGGGCTACTGGTCTAGAGCGAAGGACAGTCTCACAGGAACACAATGCGATCAGTGAGGAAGTGCAAACAATAACAAAACACCTCATCTGGTATTGGTACTTACTCAAAATATAATTATTGTCTGTCTCTCTCTCTATTTCTCTCTCTCACTCATAATTTCCTCTATTCTCACTATTTCTCTGCACTTTTTGATTTTTTTTTTTCTCTCCTCTCTTCATCTTTTGGTTTTCTCTGTCTCTCCTTATTTGGTACACTTTTAAAAATAGTTTCTTCAACACTGGACACAAAAAAAACCTTTCTTTTTGGACACAACAATTATCTTCAAAAAATGGATTAGCTTACGTCTAAAATCTACTCTAAGTCATCCAAGAAAAGGAACAAAAAAAAACAAAAATACAAAATCAAAATCTTAACAGTACCAATTAATTACTCATTTTCTTTCATACATTTAGAAAACAGAATAAAAAAAAAAATGCTTCAATAAACTCAAAAACATCATCCTATATTAACTACAATATTTTCTCTAAGATTCATTACAGTTTGGAAAAAAAATGCTACATAAATTCCAATTAGTAAATATATTATAACCAGTTAAGTCTAAGTGATGTACAGTAGTAGTAGTATTGGCTAATAGACTCATTTTTTTACCTTCAATAAAAAAAAAATACTACAACCAAAGCATCAATTTTAGATAAGTGTGCCAGGGTTGCCAAGTACCTGTGTATCATTGCTATAAGAGATCCGGTACGACACAATTCAATGGGTTTTTTTTACCTTCGATTAATACAAAAAAAAGATACTACAACCAAAGCATTTATATAAGTGTGCCAGAGTTGCCAGTTCATGTTTTTAAACCTTCAATTAACCCCTTGAGACCCAGAACGTAATTTCCATTGTAATTTGGGTGCCATTAGACGATTTTTAGTGACTATAAGCAATATTTTATAGATAAGACCTGTTTAGTATCCTTGCCGACTAACTAATTTGGTATATTAAGTTAGTTTTCGTAATTTCATGGCTAACAACATACACTTTTTATTTACAGCAAATGAAAGATCTGGGCGTGACGGGGTTAATCGAATAAAAAGATACGGCAACTAAGGCATTTAAATAAGTGTCAGAGTTGCCAAGTACCTGTTTTTCATTTCATTAAGAATACAGGTATGATACAGGTAATTGGCACACCTGTCCACGAGCAGAGAGGATCGTGCAGTCACCGTCACCATGTTTGGGAGTTGACCCTAAGAATAATATTTTTTGGGGGGGTAAAAAAAATATCTAATTCAAATACAAATCTGTGGTCAATTTCCTTCTATTTTTCTTTTACATAAACTTCGTCACTCAAAACTAATGAAAAAAAATTTAGGCCTACCCTATAAAAAATCGTGGTAGTTTTGAGAGGGGTGACCTAGAGTACTATGGTATTTAGAGTACTATTAGGCCTATGTTATTTCATTCTCTCTCTCTCTCCCCTACCGCAATATAGTTTACTCCTACGACGTGATACAGACTTCAAACGACCACTAATAAAAAAAAAAGAGAGATTCACCACTTAAACGAATCACCAATCACTATAAACCACCCATTCACCAATCTTAGTTAGTGCACAGAACGAAGCCTTAACCCCTTGAGGCCCAGAACGTAATTTTCATTGTAATATAACCACCATTCGACGATTTTAAGGAACATAAGCAATATAATATAGATATGACTTGTTTAATATCCTTGTCCATTAGCTAATTTGGTTTATTTAGTTACTTTTTCGTAGTTTTATGGCTAATAACAGACGATTTCATAAAGCAAAGGAAAGATTTGGGCGTGAAGGGGTTAAATACCTATAAAAAGTGGCACACAAGTGGGATAAATCAGTAGTTTATAAGTATTATTGGCATTAAGTGATGAATGACTTCCTTTTTTTTGGCTACGTAACTTCCTGATTCATCTTACCGGCTGACAGAACATGGACGGCACGGTATTGGGGAAGAGCATTGCTGTTGGGACTTTTGACAGCCGTCTGGGAGTCTTGCCTGAGTTGTATTGCTCCAGTTATTCCTATAATGGCATCAGAAAAGAGAGCTAAGGTGGTGGTGGTGGCGTAAAGAGTGGGGGGTGAGGGGTGTGGCTAGCCTTACTATCTTTATTATCCCTTGGGGGGGGGGGAGCAGGGGTGTGGCTAGCCTTATCTTTTATCATCCCTTGTGTTATCTTATTGTCTTTGAGGTGTCAGTCAGTGGCGGATCGCAAATTAGGAATGGTGGAATACTAGTTAGTGGGCAATTTGCAAATAGGCAATGGAATATTACTTAGTGGGCCATATGAAAATAGGCAATGGATTATTAGTGGGTGGGCCATATGCAAATAGACAATGGATTATTAGTGGGTGGGCCATATGCAAATAGGCAATTGAATATCAGTGGGTGGGCCATATGCAAATAGCAATGGAATTAGTGGTGGGCCATATGCAAATAGGCAATTGAATATCAGTGGGTGGGCCATATGCAAATAGGCAATTGAATA
Source organism: Chionoecetes opilio (assembly GCA_016584305.1). Lineage (NCBI taxonomy): Eukaryota > Metazoa > Arthropoda > Malacostraca > Decapoda > Majidae > Chionoecetes > Chionoecetes opilio. The sequence continues at coordinate 29,995 of JACEEZ010019984.1, read as the reverse complement.
TCAGTGGGTGGGCCATATGCAAATAGGCAATTGAATATTAGTGGGTGGGCCATATGCAAATAGGCAATTGAATATTAGTGGGTGGGCCATATGCAAATAGGCAATTGAATATTAGTGGGTGGGCCATATGCAAATAGGCAATGGATTATTAGTGGGTGGGCCATATGCAAATAGGCAATGGATATAGTGGGTGGGCCATATGCAAATAGGCAATGGATTATTAGTGGGTGGGCCATATGCAAATAGGCAATGGATTATTAGTGGGTGGGCCATATGCAAATAGGCAATGGATTATTAGTGGGTGGGCCATATGCAAATAGGCAATGGAATATCAGTGGGTGGGCCATATGCAAATAGGCAATGGAATATCAGTGGGTGGGCCATATGCAAATAGGCAATGGAATATCAGTGGGTGGCCCATATGCAAATAGGCAATTGAATATCAGTGGGTGGGCCATATGCAAATAGGCAATGGATTATTAGTGGGTGGGCCATATGCAAATAGGCAATTGAATATCAGTGGGTGGGCCATATGCAAATAGGCAATTGAATATCAGTGGGTGGGCCATATGCAAATAGGCAATTGAATATCAGTGAGTGGGCCATATGCAAATAGGCAATTGAATATCAGTGGGTGGGCCAATTAATGGTGGGCAATTTAGGAATACCTGGTTTTGTTTGTTTGTTGTCTGTCCTTACTATTCACCTGAAGTTAATTAGGGTTTTAGTATGAACATTTATATTGTTTGGATATATTTGTAAGTTGCCTTTTGATTTGGTTTGAATTTTTTTTTCTTTATTTGGGCCTCATGGCGTCTTTGTGGGTGTTTCGAAAAATTATGTAACAAGTCAAAATTTAGAAGCCTGGCCCGGTACTTGTGGGAAATATACTATACTTCATAAACATTCAATAGTATTTACAGATCCGCCACTGAGGGTAAATAAATCTACTGTTTCTCGTCTACTAACTTTATGGAATCTCGTAACTAAATTTCTTTCTCTCCGTTCTCGTACACTCTTGAGAAAAAAATGGATACTATGAACACTATGTTATCCTTTGTGCTAAGTTATGATGTTAGTTAAAAATATGTAACATCTGTTAATCTGAATATTTCTATTACTATTATTTTCTTTCGATTTTTGAACTTCTATTACTATTGTTTTCTTTAGTTTTTTGAAGGCACGAACCATAGAACCGATCGGATTGCTTGACACGTTTTAACATGTTTTCGGTCAGATATTTCAATGACTTATCTTACAACGAGAGGAATGGCTCGAGATAAACGAGATGTTTATTTTGTGTAGTATTCCAAGTGATTTAGCCAGTTTACTAGTTACGTGATTCAAATGAACTTTCCAGGTTAGTTGGTCATCAAGATGAGTCCGCTGTGCCGCCTGACCAATTCAATTACTCGTCAAATCACGGCCAATCAGATACGAGGTCGATTCATTCTTGACATTTGAAAGGAAAGTTTGTGTTGAATGCTGGCCAATCAAAAGCAGGCTGAACAAAATCCACGACAATAACAGCAAATTCGACAGATTTGGAAAAAAAATTGAAAAGCAGTTTATAAAAATAGTCGTACTTCAATTTGATATGATAATAATAATAACAATAACAATAATAACAATTGTAATAATGACAGTAGGAGGGAGGCTATTACCACAAACACAATGTTACTCAAAACTAATTGTATTTCAAAAATTTACGGGGGAAAAGTCAAGTCAAGAAGGGCACATCAACATTTCGTCCTTCAAGGGTATATTATTTCAGCCCTGAAGTTGGAAAAAATATACGTACTTCAGTAATTATGAAAAAAAAAACCATTTGTGGCCTAAGATGTAGAAAAATGTACCCTAAGTCAACTATCGTACAACGGCAACACAAACACTGAACGCAAGGCATCGTACACTAAAGCAAAGTTATCGAACACCACCAGCAATACATCTATTTCTTTTATAATCATCTGGCTTTTTACTTTTAACAAAATTACAAACGCTTGGTAACAACAGGAGTGCTTGAGGAAAAAGGGGAAGGGGGCAGAAAACTAATGTAGCTTTACAGTATTCGGCGACTACCTTTCTCTCTCTCTATCTCTCTTTCGTGGCGATCAAAAAAGCAGATATTTAAGAGAGGGGAAATGGGAGGGGAAATGGGAGGGGAGGTGGAGAGCTATATTAAAACCACCTTTAAGGAAAAAAGGGGAATTTGTTTTTTGGGGGAAGGGGGGAGAGGGGGGCAGGGGGGGTAGGCCTACAGCATGAAGACGAAATACTTAGGTCAGGCAATGCATTCACTACATAGAGTGATGGCAGCGGTACACGAGTTATCTGAAGTAGTAGTAGTAGTAGTAGTTAGTAGTAGTAGTAGTAGTAGTAGTAGTAGTAGTAATAGTAGTAGTAGACAAGACAACTACGAGAGAAAATAGCAGTAAATCTAAGTCACAATAGTAGTAGGTAGTAATAGTAGTAGTAGTAGTAGTAGTAGTAGTAATCTTCGTATACCTATGCCTACTTAACGATCAAGGCTTTTAAACAGTTGCCTTAAGACAGACTTTTGCGGCTCCTAATAAAGTATACAAGACTACGTAAACCAACCACTGGAGTATTGAAAGCTAATGAGGTAATTACCATCTATGTTGTGGCTAATGACTCTAATTAAAGATGGGTCAACCCTCAAACATGCCTCGGGTCACATGCAATTGTCTCTCTCTCTCTCACTCTCTTTCTCTCTCTCGCTCTCTCTAAGTATACATTCTAAACATAACAATTAAGTAATCAAGCTAAAAAGAGGAAATAGAAGTAGTTTAAAAAAATGGTTTGGTCTATTATATTTATTTTACATACATACATAATAATCAATTCTTTAATGAGGATTATTATTATTATATTATTATTATTATTATCATTATTATTATTATTATCGTTATTATGATTATGATTATTATGATCATTATTATATTATGATTACTCAATTATTTTTTGGGGTTGCATTTTTTTGTAGGGTTTTATTTTTTTGTCTTTTTTTTTGTAGCGGTATAGGAGTTCATGGCGACGCGGGTGCTTACAACAACACGCTTGGCTTATCATGGCGGGAATAACACACACGCACGCACGCAACACACACACACACACACACACACACCACACACACACACACACACACACACACACACACACACACACGACATAATGTTTGGCAAGGATTTAAACACAGCCTGTTCTCTCAAGGCAGCCTCGCACCGTCCACACTGCTCCATAACACACCAGATAAGAACTTGATAAGAAAAGAACTTCATGAGAAAAGAACTTATTGATTGATTGATTTAATGCCAAAAAGGGGAATGTGCCACAAGAACTTAATGAAATAAGAACTTCAAGAGATAAGAACTTCACCAGACAAGAACTTAATGAAATAAGAACTTCAGCAGATAAGAAGTTAATGAAATAAGAACTTCAGCAGATAAGAACTTCACCAGACAAGAACTTAATGAGATAATAACTTAGAGATAAGAACTTCAGCAGATAAGAACTTAATGAGATAAGAATGAATGAGATAAGAACTTCAGCAGATAAGAACTTAATGAGATAAGAACTTCAGAGATAAGAACTTCACCAGACAAGAACTTAATGATAAGAACTTCAGCAGATAAGAACTTCAGCAGATAAGAACTAAATGAGATAAAAACTTGAGCAGATAAGAACTTAATGAGATAAGAACTTAATGAGACAAGAACTTAATGAGATAAGAACTTCAGCAGATAAGAACTTAATGAGATAGGAACGATAAGAAAAAACTATTGAAATCACACACACAAACAAAATATTCCAAAGCTACAAAAAGGTCGTCAATAAAGGTTTAGTTATAATTCCTTTGATAATGAAATAACTCTTTAAGCTTCTACGACTTTTTACATTTATTGTTTTTATTTACTTTGTTATTATTTTTCCTCCACCCTTCCTCCCTTAAGATCGTCATTCTCCCTCTTGCTCTCCCTCCACCTCTCCCCCTTCCTGGCTACTAAGGGAGGGGGGAGGGGTGTTTGGGGGAAGGGGGCGGAGGAAGGGGGGACGTGTGGGTGGGGGGAGGTGTGGGGGGAGCATTGGAGGGTGCGAGGCCTTAAGATTAGATAAATAACCTTCTAATGCTTAAAAAGGATCCCCAAATACGGGGGTCCAATATGGCCGCCCCCCCTGGACCCCCCAAAACCCCCCTGCTCGTGCCCCCCAGCCGGAAAACCGTAAAATTCTAACTTTGCTAAGAAAAACTAGGATTGGGAGGAGCTAGTTTTGCCGCATAGAAGGGGGGGGTTAGATAAGTTCCGAGGGGGGCAGAGGGGAGCGGGGGGCGCTTTGGGGGGTCCAGGCAGGGCTAGCGAGGACAATGTTTGCTGATGTCAACACTTATAGACATCCAAATACACAAGTAGAAAAATTACAGTTATGATATGCGTAAATAATGTGATTGAAAAATAAAGTGGAGAATTTTTGTTTTCTACCCAACGAAATGCCGACAGAGGTCAAAAAAAAGAAGTGATTGGCATACTTTTTCTCGGTTTTCCAATAAATAATAAATAGAGATGGCTTTCCTCCTTCACCATTAGATCATTATTCATTATTACTCATTATTATACATCGTGTGTGAAGAGAGGATTATGCATTGTATATATATAGGTAAGAGAGAGAGATGGCGGGCGGCGATGTACCTCCCGAAGCCAAAGCTAAGAACAGAGCTGAACACCTTCCCTGCAACACTCAACGCAAGGCTGAAAACACTGAACACTGGGATGGAACCAAGTGTTACAAGGCGTCCCTCTACCGGAAGAATATGTAAGTAATGTAAATAACAAGGTAGGTCAAAAGATACATTAAAAATAGATAGCCGTTCTCTGCCACGGCGTATGAAATGGTCTGTTTTTGCTGTTATAATAGGAAGTACACAAAAAAAGTCCCTCTACCGGAAGAATAAGTAAGTAAATATGTAAACAGTAAGGTCAAAACACACACAAAAAAGATAGCCGTTCTCTGCCACAGCGTATGAAATGGTCTGTTTTGTGCTGTGTTATATTAGGAAGTACACAAAAAGGTTCATCACGTCTCGGCTGTTGCGTAGCTTTGCAGTTGCAACTCAAAAAAGCCTAGAATATTTGTGACGTTACAACGGGTTTTAAAATCAGGACACGAGGTTTGGACACATGAGAGGCTAAAAAGACACCTCGCCAGGGGGTTAATAAGGGTTAGTATAGAGTACAGTGGAGTGGACATGTTAAAATGCATCACACACACACCTAAAACACGTATTAGACATGATCTGCAAGGGGAAAAAATGATCCATCAATGACGGACGTTTCAAAAGGTTAAATGGAGCGACTGTTTTGGGCACCAGATTGTAAAATATGTCAAAGGAACTCCAGGCTCCTTCAGGTTGGGTTATATATGCAAACAAAAATAATGTTAGAGGTGATATTATAAAAGGACAAAAGGTTACACTACAGCTACGAGAGGAAAAGTCTACAGGTATTGGTTACCTACGTCATACAACACACGTCAAACAGGAGCATTGCTGAAACTTTAGGGTTAGGGTGAAAAGTAATACAAATAAGAGATTTAGGGCAAAAAAGCCACGGTTTAGGGTTTTAAAAAAGGTTTAGGGAGATTTAAAAAGGGTTTAGGGTATTTCTTTCAGTGTAAAGGGACAGAGAATTAGCAGACGACAAGACAGACGTGAAGAACAAGACCAAAGACCCTTAAATGGACCTAAAGACCCTTAAATGGACCTAAAAACCCTTAAATGGACCTAAAGGACCCTTAAATGGACCTAAAAGACCCTTAAATGGATCCTAAAGACCCTTAAATGGACCTAAAAGACCCTTAAATGGATCCTAAAGACCCTTAAATGGACCTAAAAACCCTTAATTAGACCTAAAGGACCCTTAAATGGACCTAAAAGATCCTTAAATGGATCCTAAAGACCCTTAAATGGACCTAAAAACCCTTAAATGGACCTAAAGACCCTTAAATGAACCCTAAATACCCTTAAATGGACCTAAAAAACCTTAAATGGATCTAAGATCTTTATATGGACCTAAAAGACCCTAAATTGACCTAAGACCTTTAAATGGACCTTAAAGACCCTTAAATGGACCTAAAAGACCCTAAATTGACCTATAAGACCTTTAAATGGACCTAAAAGACCCTTAAATGGACCTAAAGCATCATCGAAAATATTAAGGTGAAAAGGACGTTGCAGATTTTAGGTGAAAATTTACCCGAGATAGACAGAACCACTTTTTTTCTCGTTTTATAGTCAAAATAATTACGAGGAAAATGTCAAAATCACAATTAATGTATGTGGATGATATACAAAATCCAAAAATATGCAAAATCCAAAAAAGAAAATATGGTAAAAAAAACAAAAAAAACAACATTTTCCCTTATTCCAGATTTGTTACTAAACTAAATAACAAAAAAAAAAAAAAAAACTAGAATATTCTAATCAAATTACAGAGTTACAATTTCAATAAAATATGTAACTAAAAAAACATAAGATTACAAATAAGACAAAAAAAATCTTAGCTAAAAAAAAAATCGAGTTATACAAAAAAAAATTGTTAGGTACTTCATTATGAGGCGAAGGTGCAAAATGAAGCCTTTAAAAATGGTTCCCAGAAATACTTATGAAGCCTCAATGAAGACCAAGAAAGCATCCATCTCTCTCTCTCTCACTCTTGCTCTCACTCATTCGCTCTCTCTCTCTCTCTCTCTCTGTCTGTCTAGCGAATCAAAGCTTCATATAAAGTCTCGAAGCATAACTATACCTGTTCGAAGTCTCACTCAAGCGTTTTCAAGCTTCACCTAACTAAATGCAACCTCGAGTGGGACTTACAATGGACGCAAATGAAGCTGCTTCGAACCCAAAACGGACTTTAAATCGAGAGTCCGATTAAAACTCATCCGAGCCAAGCGAAGCAAACGGCACCAAGTGAACCTGTGAACCGACTCCCGAAATGAACCACCGAAGCCACGAAGAAGCGAACCCTCACAACCTGAAGTAGACAATGAAGCTTTAAATAACGACCCTGTGAAGCCCAAATGAAGCCAAAGAAAACGAGGCGTCAGTCGGCACCACCAACTAGCCTAAATCAACACTGAACCCTGAAATGAGTCCCAGCGAACCACCAAATGAACCACCGAATGAAGCCTTTGAGTCCTTATGAAGCTCAACACACATAAGAAAAAAGTATAAAACAATTTGAGGGAAAATAAATACAGGCAAGGCAATGTAGATGCATAATATATAGGGGGTAAATGTACAAAAAATATATATATTACATTATTATTTTTTCTTGTAGTATCATTATTATATTATTCACTGTTTAATAAGTAGCGCAAGGAAATATATAAAAATATGATCAAAAATAAAGGAATCATATTATATAGCCATGATACATAGCTAAACGTATCTAAGCTTTGTCTTCGTGTAACTAAAATACCTTATATCAACATGGTTATCATTATTAGAGCTTCGCGTGATAAGCCGCTGATAAGAAACACAACTTTATGGCGGCTGAGGTAAAATCCGAAGGGTAGAGGGATTAAGGGTTCCAGGATTTTAGGGATTATAAGCAAATCCCACTTAAAAATAGGAACGCGTGCATTGGCAACATTGGCAATTAGGGATTACATTGCTTAGGCAGGGATGGGCAAGCGATGGGGAGGGGGGGGGGGCAAGGATGTAGGGATTTTTGGGCAAAGGAAGGGGGAGGGTGTAGGGAATTTTGGGGAAGGGAAGGGTAGGGATTTTTGGGAAAGGGAAGGGGGGGGGGGGCAAGGGTGTAGGGATTTTTTGGGAAGGGAAGGGGGAGGGATGGGAAAGGGGTGTTGTTATAATTATATGGAAGTCTTTCATTTTCCACCTTTATATTTTTTTATCGCAGTTTGCATAGTTAGTCAAAGTGATGGTACCGGCACTGTATTGTACTCCGCCCTGGTCTCGTTTTCTGTCAAGTCACGTGATCCAGAGGAAGAAGGGGAGACTCATCCAATTGAGAAAAAACAGAAAATTCCTCTAACTTCTTCGACAATTATCCAAAAATCTTGATTCACGTAAATAGACGAGTAAAATTAACTTTCGAAAACCTTTTTGTGATTGTAGCAAGAGTATATTTTTCATTAGTGTCCAAATTTGACTACTTTTGATTGTAGCAAGAGTGGTTTTTTGAAGTGTCCAAATTTGACTACTTTGGATTGTAGAAAGGTTTGTTTGAATTTAGTGTCCAAATTTGAGTACTTTTGATTGTAGCAAGAGTGGTTTTTTAAGTGTCCAAATTTGACTACTTTTGATTGTAGAAAGGGTTGTTTTAATTTAGTGTCCAAATTTGAGTACTTTTGATTGTAGCAAGTGGTTTTTTATTCCTCCAAGTCTCCAAATTTGACTACTTTTGATTGTAGCAAGAGTGGTTTTTTAAGTGTCCAAATTTGAGTACTTTTGATTGCAGCAAGTGGTTTTTTATTTCTCCAAGTCTCCAAATATGACTACTTTTGAATGTAGCAAGAGGTTTTTTTGATATAGTGTCCAAATTTGAGTACTTTTGATTTTAGCAAGTGTTTTTTTTTAAGTGTCCAAATTTGACAACTTTCGAATGTAGCAAGGTTTTTTTTTTTAGTGTCCAAATTTGAGTACTTTTCCCCCTTCTCTCTATTACCTAACGTGACCTGTCGTGGCAAGAATGCGAGAGAGGGTCACCCAATCCTAAACTAGGCCTATTGAGGATATGAGTTTTCAATGGTAGTGTCTAGGCCTATGACTGTGACTACGGGTGACGCCATGGGTAGGCCTAACCTCGGCTCCTCTGCATCAACAAGGGGAGAGTAAACGGACCGGCCTAGTAGTTACCTAAAGACCCTAGTTACCTAATGGCCTAGTTACCTGTCTCTACCTGGCTGGCTTGATCTATTAACTCTAAAAAAAACTCGCCGCACGTTAAGTTGGCGAAATTGGGGCTCTTCACGCCCCCCTTTCCGAACGCACGGGATTGGCTGAGGTGTTGGGTGTTGGGTGAGAATACCTTAACTCCTTGAGACCCAGAACGTAATTTCCATTGTATTTTGGCAACCATTAGACGATTTTTAGTGAATATAAGCAATATTTTATAGATATGACATGTTTAGTATCCTTGTCCATTAATTATTTTGCTATAATAAGCTACTTTTCATAATTCAAAGGCTAAAAACTACTATTTTAAATAGGAAAGGAAAGATCTGGGCGTGAAGGGGTTCAATTCTGACCTGAAGCCCCAACACCTCAGCCAATCCTGTGCGTTCGGAAAGGGGAAGTCAGCGGGCCCTATTTTCGCCAGCTTAACGTGCAGCGGGGATAGGAAGTAACCAGGTGTCAAGGAAGCTCAGACCAACTGCTAATCTTTGGGCCATAAACAAAACAATCTAAATAGAGAAACGTATTGAAGAAAAAAATGATATAAGACCATTTTTTGTTTACTGTTTACATAGAAGCATTATTACTCTTACGAAGCCTACTACAAGTTCAGGCAAAAGACACTCTTAATAGTCTAACAGCTACAAGGATTATTGATGTTTTTGTAGTGTAAAGGGAAGGAGTGATTACGGGTTCTAGAAGCAGACCAAGCTCTCGCACGCTACAAAGAGTAAGTTCTATAAGTTCTAAGTTCTAAATGAGCTCAGCCTTTCTTTTTTTCACTAATCCTACAAAAAGAGATTATACAGTATTGTCAATCTTTTTATATATATATTTATCATTGTTTAAGAAGAGGAACTTGAGGGGGGAGTATTGTTGTCAAGTCCTTAGCATATTAATACGGGTGATTATTATTATTATTATTATCATTATTACTAGTGCTAATATTATGAACATTATCATCATTATTATTATCGTTATCATTATACCGAGCAGGATCCTCATTACGCGTCATTGTTATTCATTATAAGGAGGAGGAGAAGGAGGAGGAGGAGGAGAAGGAGGAGGAGGAGGAGGAGGAAATTTTGAACTGCCTAAAAATCAAAAATATAAATGAAAATCAAAAGAAAATCAAGAAAATTATAAAACTGAAATAAAACAATAGAAAGAGAGAGAGAGAGAGAGAGAGAGAGAGAGAGAGAGAGAGAGAGAGAGAGAGAGAGAGAGAGAGAGAGAGAGAGAGAGAGAGAGAGAGAGAGAGAGAGAGAGAGAGAGAGAGAGAGAGAGAGAGAGAGAGAGAGAGAGAGGGGGAAAAAATTGGAAAGAGATGTAGGAGGCAAAATGAAAAATGAATAAAAGAAATTTTCCCAAAGGCTTGAGAGATCTGTCAGAAATGAAAAGAAATTAATCTAAAAGGAGCGATGATGGAAGGAGGGAGAGTGAGATTAGTGGTTAGTAAAGGAATGAAAGTAAGTAAGAAGTAAGGAGTTAGGAGTTAAGTTAGAAGGTAAAATAGATGGTTAAAAGTTAGTTAGATGGTAAAGTTAGACGGTAAAATAAAAGTTAAGAAGTTAGAAAGGTTAAAATTAAGTTAGCAGGTAAAATAGAAGTTAGAAAGGTAAAAAGTTAGTTAGAAGCTAAAGTTAGAAGGTAAAATAGAAGTTAAGAATTTAGAAAGGTAAAAAGTTAGTTAGAAGGTCAAGTTAGAAGGTAAAATAGAAGTTAGAAAGGTAAAAAGTTAGTTAGAAGCTAAAGTTAGAAGGTAAAATAGATGGTTAGAAGTTAGAAAGGTTAAAAGTTAGTTAGAAGGTCAAGTTAGAAGGTAAAATAGAAGTTAAGAAGTTAGAAAGGTTAAAAGTTAGTTAGAAGCTAAAGTTAGACGATTAAATAGTAAAAAAAAAAAAAAGTAATGGGGAAAAAGAATGCAAAAAAAGTTAATGGTTAAAAAATATAGAAAATAAATATAAAATATAGTAAAATATAGTACACAAAGTATAAAATATAGTAATAAGGGAATAGTGAAACCATAGCCAAAGAAAGAAAAGTAAAGGGGAAAATAATGCAAAAAAAGGGAATGGTTAAGTTTAAAAAAAAAAAAAAAAAAAAAAAAAAAAAAAAAAAAACAAGGGGAAACTAATGCAAAAACAGGAGAATGGTTAAGTTAAAAAAAAAAAAAAAAAAAAAAAAAAAAAAAGTAAGGGGAAAATAATGCAAAATAAAAGTAGAAAATGTACTTCACCTTCCACTGCAATGATGATAATGATAATAATAACAATAATAATAATAATAATAATAATAACAATAATAGAGAGGTATGGTAGAGGGAGCAGTATGGTATTTCCTTCTTTTTTTTCCTTCATTTTTTCTTATTTCTTTCCAAGGGACAAAAATACCAGTGTAGGACAACCAGCACAACCACAACCACAACCAACAGCAACCAGACAACAACCATTAACCAACCAACAACCATTATAACAACCATTTGCGTACAAGTCAACTAACAACCGAATGACCAAGATTCCAAAATTCCTCAAGAACTATTTTTCAGTTTCTTTCCTTCCTCCCCCTCCCCCCAACTTGTCCTCCTCTACCTCTACCACTAACTCTAACTCCATCTCTAACACTACCAACACCTGATCCAAATTCACCTGTTCAATTAACCCCTTGAGACCCAGAACGTCATTTCCATTGTAATTTGGGTGCCATTAGACGATTTTGAGTGACCATAGGGAATATTTTATAGATATTGACCTGTTTAGTATCCTTTTCGACTAACTAATTAGGTATATTAAGTTATTTTTCGTAATTTCATGACTCGACAACAGACAATTTGTTATGGCAAAGGAAAGATCTGGGCGTGAAGGGGTTAACTACCAAAGAAAGTTCAAAGTTCAAAGTTCACCAGAGTAGTTTCGTTAGAATAAGATTGGATGGACTTTATTATTATTTTTTCTCAACATGAAGGTGATTTTATAAGTGTTTGATAGAGAGACCCAGACGAACCAGGGCAATAATAATAATAATAATAATAATAATAATAATAATAATAATAAGTAATGATACAGTAAAAAGTAATGAACCAGAAAACACAAATCTATATGTATAAAATAAGTTATAAGTAAAAATTAAAACACTATAAAACATAACTAAAATTAATGCCACAATTTTCTTTGCTATCCATCATTCACAAAAATAAAAAAACTGTATTTTGATTTTTTCTTTTTTTTCTTTTTTTTGACACCCCGAGCAGTAATCCGATTGGTGCACTGTATCGAGATTGCTTTCGAGGCCTCAGAACCAAGAGTATCCGGTTCGACTCCCGGATTCCCGGCACTGCGGGTCACACACACCTCAGCCAGGCACACCAATGACCTAAGTTGACCTGACCTTCACGTTGCAGCAACAAGATTTAGGCCACGAAGCGTTCCCCAATGTAAACACACACACAAAAAAAACGAAAAGAAATACAATTAACTCACTACAAAGAATAAAAGAATCTAACAAAACATGATAATGAAAAACATAATAAAAAATAGAACTAACACCCAAGTAATGAATGAATGAATGAAATGAATGATTGGATGAACACGTCATCATCATGAGCAGGGAAGTAATTCAAGGTTGGCAGGTGAGTGACAAACGAGCGCGTCTTTGAACAACACGAGTGGCCGCGAGTCGCCTGGCCTCTCCCACCGCTGCCACCAATATACGTCTTTCTCTTTTTTTGTCTCTCTATTTCTCTTTCTCTCAATGTCTCTGTCTCAGGTTTGTCGTGCTAGGGTGGGGAGGGCAAGCGTGGGCAAGCGTGGGCAAGCGCGGACCCTTGCCAGCGGCCCACCCTTTACGCGGAGCCACTGTCGGGATATATACAAGGACAATGTGCGGCCAAGGGAGGTTGCTCAGGTGTGGCCAACCAGGTTTAATGCTGGATTCAAACCGATATATTCTCCCAAAGGAAACTTGCCATCAGGCAAAATTCCAACAATTCCTGGGAAAAGAAACAAGAGATATGAACATCTTGCTGCTAGAACTTAGGATCTCATTATAGCAACAACAGGCAATGGTTATAACACATATCATCATCATCATCATCATCATCATCACCATCAGTGGGGCTACCGTGAAGCAGTGTATGGTGACTCACACTAACACAAGCTGGCTCAATGGTGGACACAAATGAATCAAATTAACTAATCAAATGAATAAATAAATAAATAATGATAACTAAAAAAATCAAATGAAAAACAAAAGGGACACATGTTGTATGAACCAAAGCTACGTCTTGTGTGTTAACGTTATGTGATGGCAAAAAAACCCATAATAATAAATAATAATAAACAGATAACGTAGGGCCTTAATGCACCCCGTGGTACCCCAGGACACACTCGGGACACTAATCTTGCTGCTACAACTACCAAACACTTGCAGGTCACGGGTCACACGGGTCACACGGGTCACAACGATATGGCAGAGTCTCATCAAAACCTTCCTTCTCAAACTCCTCATTTTTGGTCTCGTTTCTGCCCTCACCAAACGACCCCATTCAAGGGCTTCGAGGGAAAAACTTTGTAATGGGAAAAAATAGAGATAGAACTTTCTCTCTCTCTCTCTCACTTTCGATGATGGAGCAAAGAAAATCGTTTTTTAGTTTGCATACATGAAGTGGCCAAAAAATCTGCATAAATACTGGATGAATGATGTAAAAAAATAGTATGATTGAGGTAAAAAAGAGCGGAATCTTGATCTTGACTTTCCGTTTTCCAATGACTCAAAAGAAAGATCAGAGGAGGAACCATGTTAATCAGGGAGAACTAGTCACAAAAACCCAACTAGCATATTCTCTCCTTTCAGTCATTGGCAAAAAAAATAAAAAATAGGAAAGCGACCAAGACAGGACCCGTTCCCATATCGCCGGAAGATTAATCGCAACAAAAACAAACAAACAAACAAACAAAACGACAAACAAAACAAAACAAATACAGGTGTTAATGAGAACAATTGACACTGGAGACAAACTGTACCACGCGGGGAGGAAGGAAGGAAGGAAGGAAGGAAGGAAGGAAGGAAGGAAGGAAGGAAGGAAGGAAGGAAGGAAGGAAGGAAGGAAGGAAGACCATTCACTTCCTAAACAACCCAGGAAGCAAGTCAACCTAAAGAGGCGACATCCAAGGGGTTAAAACATTCCCTGTGGAGGAATAAAAAACCCTCGATGGACAAGGAGAGAAAAGAAAGGGCGGGAAAACCTAAGGACGAAGGATGGCGAGCAGGATTTGGGTTCTGGTCATAGGATTGAAGGAACTCTTTATCCTAAAATAGGGTAGGATTGGAGTACTTGGAAAAAATACGTAAATAAAAGTTTATAGAGTAAAAAATATATATTGGAATGTGTTTTATATCATGCAATCAGAAGCCAAAATCTGGAGTTCAAAGCCACAAATGAGGTTCAGATCTCGTGACTCAGGTGCAAAACGGTCTACGGGGAAGTATTGTTTTGAATGAGTCGTCCGTAACACACCTGTCGCCACAAAGGTAAAGTTCCTAAGCTTGCTAAGTCCGCGTTGGGGAGGCGGCAATGCAAAAAAAATTACCATCATGTGAAATTGAAAATATAATCAATGGCGGTATAGTCTTTGGTGAAAATGTCCAGAAGGTTGGGTTATAGCAGGAGGAAGCGGAGGTGTATGGGAGGGAGGGGAAATGAGGGGAAATGAGGGGTATTTGCGAGGGGAGCCGCTGAGCCCTGCCTTGGGAGTCTTGCTGGGCTGGGTTGCGTCCGGCTTCAGGGCAAAAATAGTGAAGCATCTTGAAGTGAAGAACAGAAGGAATTTTCCAAAGTGAAACATTCCTTTAGACATGAAAAATATGAAAAAAAGTGCGGGGCGTGAAGGAATGGAAGAGTGGCGGAGCAAGAGGCGGGTGATGGAGGGGGGTTGGGTGGCTAGGGGTTGTGGGGGATAGGGGTTGGGGGGGGCAAAGTGACCCCTCCCTGACTAGTGACGACAGCACGACTTGGTAATCAGGTACAACAATGGACTTTTGAGTGTTAGTTAAGAGGGAGGACAAGACAGGTGTGGCCGCCTCGGAGTGACAGACGCAAGGCCAACCCCCCAAAGCAGAGAGAGAGTTACAACTGCAAGGCATGCAAATTATACAACCCCAGATCGACCGGGTGGGGCAAGCACACTGCCGCAACCCCGGGGTTTAAATTACCTGTAGGGTACGGGAACCCAAAACTCGGGTAACTGGCGTAGCCGCGACCAGCGTAAGCCGCGTAGGCCGCCTGGATACCTGCAAAGAAAACGGGAAGGGCGACCATTACCACCTTGCGGACACCCTCTGTAGTCCCTCTTAGCTAACCAAAACCAGGTGGCTGCAAAAACTTGACTAGGAATGTCTTGTCTAGTTTTAGGGGAAAATGACTAGTGGAGCTTTGTGCCCCTTGGACTAACTATACTGTATTTAGTTTGGCAAGGACACTCACGATGGCTTAGTACCGGCGACTCCACTTCCCGCGGCGGGCTGGGCAGCTGAGATACTTCTTTACATCGGCGACCATTCTATGTTGACTACTTACCCGCTCAGAAGTCTAGCCAGCCCGGCGCGGAAAGTAGAGTCGCTTGATTTATGCTATCGTGAATGACCTTGCCATAATGACTACAATATAGACAGGTGAGCTGAGACTACCTGATGACTACCTTAACTGACCTTGACTGGCCTTAATGACCCTGACTACCCTTGACCTTGCTCCGGACCCTGTGAGGCAGTGTCCCTAAGGGCGAGGCGGCTACACAAAGACATGTTCTGTACTAGTACTGTACTCTATTCCCGGCTATGAGGAACATCACCCTACACACAAATGTACAAAAATCTATGACTATGTTATCAAACAAAAATATTTACTTGTACATAGAAAAAATGACCTCGCTAGCTCTGAAAACTAATTAACTTTCTAATCATGATTAAAAATAATGACTGAAGTGCTTTGATTCAGCAGGATTTATGGATTTCATTGATAACTAATGGATCTACTCAAGAGACATTGGCATACAAAAAAAGATAAAGATTCATTAAGATTACAAATGAACCCTGAACCCCTCGCTCGAACCTGACCCGAAGCTTCATTCTAAACACAGGGAACAGAGGGAAAGTGAGTGCAAAAAAATGGGAAAATCGAAATATTGGTTGGTTATGAAAAATTTTGCACTTGGTGTCGTTTACTTACAGTCAGAAGGTTGGCGGTCATCCACGCCCACCACGTATGCGAACTTGTCTGCTATTTTGAAAGATGAACGATATAGAAAGACACATTAAGAAATTTAGGAAAAAAAAAAATTGTCATTCACTTTTTTTTTTTTTAAGGCAAAATTCCCACACTGACCATCATCCACGGGGACAAATAATGAATAACTCAAATAAATAAATAAATAAATAAATGAACAAATGAATAATACAAAAATGTGAAAACTCATAAATAGTGAGTATAATCATTTAGAATCATTCCAAAACGTAAAATTCTTTCAAAATTTTCGTAATTTATTCTTTTGGTTTTTTTTGGCAACTTGGATTCGTATGATGAAATTTATTGAGTTCTGAGTAAGCATTGGAGTGCAAGGTGGGGGTGGGGGAATGGGGGGTGGGGGAAGGAGCTGATTGGTGATGGGGGGAGGGGGGACATTGGAGGGGATGAATGGGGGGTTGTTATGTCATTAGGATTAGATTTTGGCACCAAGAAAATTTGAGGGGGGGATTTTTTTTGTGGGGGGGGGGGGAGGTATAGAGTACTCAGACACCAGGTAAATTTAAAGTCAGAAGAATGGGGGGGAGGGGGCAAAAACCTGGACTGGAGGGGTGAGGGGGTACAAAATTTAAGGATGCACCAAAATTGCACCAAAATTATTATTACTTTCTATATTCTCGTTTTCTTGAACTGCTGCGAGACACGATTTTTTTTTTTTTTTTTTTTACATATTTACGAAGTGATGAGTGGGGAGGGGGAGGGGAAGAGGGAGGGGGGGAAAAGAGGGGAAGAGGGAGAGGGGAAAAGAGGGGAAGGGGAGGGGGGAAAAGAGGGGAAGGGGAGGGGAAGAGGGCTGAATATAGATAAATGAAGTGTGCGAAGTTGAGAAAGTTTATGAAGAGATTGAAAAATATGAAGTTGAAGGAAGTAATGAGAGAGAGAGAGAGAGAGAGAGAGAGAGAGAGAGAGAGAGAGAGAGAGAGAGAGAGAGAGAGAGAGAGAGAGAGAGAGAGAGAGAGAGAGAGAGAGAGAGAGAGAGAGAGAGAGAGAGAGAGAGAGAGAGAGAGAGAGAGAGAGTTGTAAGGAAATATATAAAAGAGTGAAGAAAAGAGTGAGGGGAAGTGTTGAGAAAAGTTAATAGTGAAGTGGAAAAAAATCCTGAGAAAATAAAGTGAGGGGAAAAGAAGAACAAATGAGGGGAAAAAGGGTCAAAAGGGGAAAAAAGGGGAAAAAGGTTTGAATATCTTCCCTAATTTCCCTGAATTCACTCTGACTTTCTTTCATTTTCTTTCTTTCATTTTCTTTTATATTTATTTCTTTCATTTTCTTTCTTTTCTTTAGCCGAAAAAATTTAAGGACCTTTTTGATTTATTATATTAGACAGTCAATAGAATATCATCCTTATCACCACAATCTACATACAAACGCGATACAATTATATCTCTTAACTATTATTTAGAGTCTTCCATTGAAGCGTGCAACTGTTCTTTACTTTACTTTACTTTACGTTGTTTACTTACTTATCATTTTGGTTTTGATTCTTAGTTGGACGAGTTAAATGCCACTTTTTTTGTGTGTGTTGGACGAGTTAAATCCATTTTTTTTTTTTGTTGGATGAGTTAAATGACATTGTTTTGTATATTTTGCTGGACGTGCTAAATTCCTTTTTTGTTGTTGGACATTAGACTCCATTGGATTTTATAATAATAGTTGGACGAGTTAAATCCCATTGTTCTGGATGAGTTAAATTACATTGTTTGTATATTTTGCTGGACGTGCTAAATTCCTTTTTTGTTGTTGGACATTAGACTCCATTAGGTTTTATAACAGTTGGACCAGTTAAATCCCATTGTTCTGGAAGAGTTAATTCCTATATTTTGTTTTGTTGGACGAGTTAAATTCAACTGTTTGCTTCTATCTTTGTGTTGATTTAGTTGGACGAGTAAAATTCCAATTTATATTTTTTGAGGGTTTTGATTTTGAATTGAAAGAGTTAATTAAATTCCATTGTTTTCTTCGTGTTTGTGAAATCAGTGTCGCGGCGGCTGTATGGACGGAGGCGGTGTGTGGATGGGGGGCGTGTGGTGGGAGGCGATGGTGGGGGTTCGCGTGGATATGGCCAGTGGGGGACGCAGGGGGGCGCTGGGGCGTGATCGAAGCTTCCTTAGGGTCAGGTTAGAGTAAGGGGGGAGGGAGACGACTCGCCAGGACCGACTGGAAGGGGCAGGGGGAGGAAGGGGAGGCAGGGGGAGGAAGGGGCATGGGGTGGGGAAGGGGCAGGGGGAGGGGAGGAAGGGGGAGAAAGGGGAGGAATATCCAAAAAAAAAAATATCTATGACCAAAAACAAAATTGACAAAGAACAATAGTTTTTTTTTATTTATAATTATTGTGGGATGTATGTTACTGACCGTCTTATTTATAATGATGAGAAGAGAGAGAGAGAGAAGAGAGAGAGAGAGAGAGGAGAGAGAGAGAGAGAGAGAGAGAGAGAGAGAGAGAGAGAGAGAGAGAGAGAGAGAGAGAGAGAGAGAGAGAGAATTGTGAGAGATTGTGAGTTAGAAAATGAGAGAAATGAAGAGAGGGTGGCGGTCAAAAATCATAATTACCAGAGTGTGAACTTAACAAACCAGGGAGGGGAGGGAGGTGGCGGGGGTTATTGGGGGGTTGGAGGTTGGGGAGAGGGGTTCGTGAAGGGGGTGGGGGTGGGGGGTGGGGGGGGTTGTCGGTCGTGGCGGTCCCCCTGGGCATCGAACAGATAAGAGAGTGAATACATACCATCGGGGAGAGCTCCCAGCGACCAAACAAGATCTAGAACATTCAAGAGAAGAGAGAAAAAAGAATTTGATCAGATCACCTCGTTGGGAAGGCATGGCAGTTAACATGAGTTTTGAGAGAAATAGTTGGCTGTTTGGTTTGGTTGTTTGGTTTGGCAAATTGAGAGACAGAAAACTTAAGACACAAAAAGGTTTGGATGCCCTGAATTAATCTTGGAAAATCTAAACGTCTTTTTTTATAATAAATAATAATAATAATAATAATAATAATAATAATAATAATAATAATAATAATAATAAAGAGGTATTATACTGTACTACAAAACCCGTTACTGGAAAAAATATACAACAGGGTTTTTTTTTAGAATGACTCAAACACTATAGTAATATATATAAATTTTCTTTTGGTTTAAAGGGATGGGTTACAAAAAAGTAAATGATGTATAAATATAAACATATATATATATACATATACATATATCTAAATATATATATACATATATATAAAAGTTCCAACAGGGAATAACTAATGCATTCTCACTAAGAAAAGAAAAGAAATGCTAAAGACCCGTTCCTTGATCACTGGGAGCACTGCTAAGCTTGCCATGCCGCTCACCAGCCACGACGAAAACAAGGGGTGTGTGTGTGTGTGGGTGTGGGTGTGTGTGGGTGTGTGTGGGTGTGGGTGTGTGTGTGTGTGTGTGTAGGTGTGTGTGTAGGTGTGTGTGTGTGTGTGTGTAGGTGTGTGTGTGTGTGTGTGTGTAGGTGTGTGTGTGTGTGTCAAGGCGTGTAGGAATGCGTGTGTCGTATGCGAAGTGTAATCATGCAAGGTAATAAAATGTGATTCAGTGTGTGTATGTGTGTGTTGGGGGGGGGGGGTTGTGTGTGTGTGTGTGTGTGTGTGTGTGTGTGTGTGTGTGTGTGTGTGTGTGTGTGTAGGTCTCGTGTGTGTGTGTGTGTGTGTGTAGGTCTGCGTGTGTGTGTCGGTGTGTGTGTGTAGGTCTGCGTGTGTGTGTCGGTGTGTGTGTGTGTGTGTCGCTGTGTGTGTGTAGGTCTGCGTGTGTGTGTCTGTGTGTGTGTGTAGGTCTGCGTGTGTGTGTAGGTCTGCGTGTGTGTGTAGGTCTGCGTGTGTGTGTAGGTCTGCGTGTGTGTGTAGGTCTGCGTGTGTGTCGTATGCGAAGTGAAATCATGCAATGTGATAAAATGTGATCCAGTGTGTGTGGTGTGTGTGTGGGTGTTGGGGGGGGCTTGTGTGTGTGTATATGTGTGTGTGTGTGTGCGTGCGTGCCGGCTGCCACACACACACCCTGGGGGGTCAGACAGGCCTACCACGGGGGAACTCTGCACCAAGACAACCTTCATTCCAGGGTTTGAGTGTCGGGAGCGTGAGGCAAAGTGGCGGGAAGCAAAGTCTGTTCTTGAGGATGACTGAAATCCCTTTGTTTATTTCTCTTCTTCGTGGTATTACAGGCGAAAATTTTACTTCACTATTATTTTCTTCCCTTTGACAGGTTGTAGTAGTAGCTGTTGTTGTTGTAGGGTTGTTTGCTAAGAGTGCTAGATCGGCTGTAGCGTCTAGGTGAAGGACTAATCTAGGTGAGGGACTAAACACTAGATAAAGTCAAACAGAGGAGGTACGTTCAAAATTGTGTTTTATTCTATCAACAGGTATGGTACAAGGCTCGCCGCCATGATCAAACTAGTTACTAGGTCATTGGCACAGAACAATTTACTGAAAAAGGATTCAAAGGCCTCTTGAATTAAATTTTTCCTTATTTTCCTTCAATGAATTTTTACTTTGAATAATCTTGCTTCTCAAATCATTTAATTTTAATCAGTTAATCAGTTAATCAGGTAATCATTCATCAACTTCTTCCACTGAATATAAATTACACAACCCTGCCATCTGTTACCAATTAAATCCAATGTATATATAGATAGATAATTAATTCATAATAAAAAAAATTCACATAGGCCCATTATTGAAAAAAGCCTTGTTACGTCATTGTCTCCTATACGCCGCTCAAAACGAGAATGATACGTGTTGTGACCTACCGCAAGAGCGCTCCCCCCGCTCCATAGACGCGACACCCAAAAAGACGCTATAGAAACAACCTGTACCAAGATATCGTTTTTCTAGTGTGGACCCATTGATTACGAAAGGGGAAAAACCGCCAAAATAACTGATAACTCAATAGGCACAGATTTCTCTCTCTCTCTTTCTTTCTTTCTACCATCGTTATTATCTTTCTTTCTCTACTATCGTTATTATCTCTCTTTTTCTCTCTACCATCGTTATTATCTCTTTCTTTCTCTACTATCGTTATTCTCTCTCTTACTCTACCATCGTTATTTTCTCTTTCTCTACCATCGTTATTTTCTTTCTTTCTCTACCATCGTTATTTTCTTTCTTTCTACCATCGTTATTCTCTCTTTCTCTACTATCGTTATTATCTCTCTTTCTTTCTCTACCATCGTTATTTTCTTTCTTTCTCTACCATCGTTATTTTCTTTCTTTCACTACCATCGTTATTCTCTCTTTCTTTCTCTATCATAGTTTCTCTCTCTTTCTTTCTCTATCATCGTTATTATCTCTTTCTTTCTTTCTACCATCGTTATTCTCTCTTTCTTTCTCTATCATAGTTATCTCTATTACTGTTCTTCCTCCAATTCCTTCCTTCCTTCTAAGACCTTCTAAACATCCTCCTCTTCTTCTATTTCAAATCTTCTCTCGCGATTAAAACTAGATTCAACTTTCGGACTTAAGTAAACAAAATAATTTAAACCTACGCATTACCCAGAAATTCTTGTTATGGCTTAATTAATCCCTTTAATTAATCCCTTCAGGTCATTATATCATGTATACTTTAATAACATACAAAGAGTATGTGTATAAATTACCTATAATCTAGTATCAGTATCAATTTGGACTACAATTCTATATATGAAGTTGATTAATTCTTGCTTCTATAAGTGTATTATATCTGGTTGGTTTATGTTCTCTAAGGACTTTATGATAAGGAGTCGCGTTGCTAATCCTATTAATCCTAAACCTGACCTTAATTAAATCCCTGGACCAGGTAAGCCTCTTGGAGAGTTACCTGTGTGTGTGTATGTGTGTGTGTGTGTGTGTGTTCCTCGCCTCTCACGGAACACCTGTCTTACCTAGATAATCGGTCTCAGCCTCGGTCCGCCCATAACCATAGACCAAAAGACCAAAAAGTGAGAAAAAATATCCTATCAACTAATCCTACTCCCAAGAAAAAAAAACTATGAATAAAAATAACCCACAACTAATATAGAAGAAAAAAATTACATCTGCAGTTACGTACAATATACACATTATACATATATATACATACATATATATATATAGTCTCATATTTATATATATTCTCGTGGGTGTTCAAAGACTTCCCCCCTTGACACTAAGTTCACTAGTTAATACTATAGTTAAGTGTGCAAAGCAGTGACTGACGATATGTGAAGACCAACAAGAGAGCGAGAACGCCACTTAGGAAACGCTAATGACCAAGAAGAACAAAGAGAACAGAAATTAATACCCTTTATCGGGCGAAAACCCATATTTGTGTTCCACTCTTATGACTCTCTATTATTTATATTTTAGCATTACTAGTATTTTGGTTTATTCCTGTCTAATATTCGGTTTTCAACTACTGACCAGGAAGAATAGAAAACACAAAATTAACCCTTTATCGGGCGAAAACCCATATTTGTGTTCCACTCTTATGACTCTCTATTATTTATATTTTAGCATTACTAGTATTTTGGTTTATTCCTGTCTAATACTCTGTTTTCAACTACTGACCAAGAAGAATAGAGAATACAAAATTAACCCTTTATCGGGCGAAAACCCATATTTGTGTTCAACTCTTGACTTTTTATGGTTTATATTTTACCCTTACTAGTATTTTGGTGTATTCCTGTCTAATACTTGTTCTCTCTACGGCTGTGACGCCTGACTAAGGAGAAAAGAGAAAAAATATTAACCCTTTATCGGGCGAAAACCCATATTTGTGTTCCGTTCATGACTTTTTATGATTTCTATTTTACCATAACTAGTATTTTGGTGTATTCCTGTCTAATACTTGTCCTCTCTACGGCTAAGACTGGCGGGGATTCAGGCGACGATCCCAAGGCGGCGACGCGTGTGTGGTGGCGGGACGCGGGCGTCAAGACAGGTGAGAGTTGAGCAGGTGTATCAAGTTAATGAGTTGGTCTGTCTTTCTGTCTGTCTGTATATTTTTTCTCTGTCTCTCTCTCTCTCTCTCTCTCTCTCTCTCTCTCTCTCTCTCTCTCTCTCTCTCTCTCTCTCTCTCTCTCTCTCTCTCTCTTAATTAGCCTCTTGAACATTAAGTAAACATGATTTAACTAAAACTATTATTACTATTACTATTATAATCAAATAAGACTAATATTTGTAGAGTGTCCTGGCCGCGATAGATTAAAGTCACTTGCCGCCCCCACCGAGATGAGGTTGGGGCAATAACATGTAGGGCTGCCTGTCATGACCTTCTATACCTCCGTGTGGTGAGGTGGTTAAGACGCCCTACTACTAATACTTGTTCTCTCTACGGCTATGACGCCTGATTAAGGAGAAGAGAAAAAAATATTAAACCTTTATCGGGCGAAAACCCATATTTGTGTTCCGTTCATGACTTTTTATGATTTCTATTTTACCATTAAAGTATAGGTACAGGGGTTCGATTCCAACCTGGTACTGTTACACTATTACCATTATTAATTTTTGTACGAGCTATTTCTATAATATACGATTGTAACTATACTTTCAGAACTCTACTTGAAATACAGATTTGAAAGATTTAAAATTCGTAAAACTGTTCCATTGTCTATCGTATCAAAACCAAAACTAAAAAAGAGGAAAATATAAACCCTCGATATATTTTCTCTCACTGCAATGCAATAAAATAAAAATATATAGATGCTCAGGAGACGATCCCAGGCAGACAGACAGACAGACAGACAGACAGACCTCTATCCCCTAACGACCCAATTCCTACCTGTAACTTTAAGTCCCTAACACCCAATTACCTGATGATTTTATTGCCTAATCGTAAAACGGTGTGAAAATAAATCTTACTTACAGGTGAGTACATTGATTGACCTGTTCCTTAACTATCAATTATATCATGACCTATCTATCGAAAGTATTAGCGTTTACCTGTCCAATAATTAGCCTTTTGAGACAATCCACCTCCTATCTGAACGAGGAAAGGTGATAATTAATGTGTAAGTCATTCTAACACCTATTCATTTCATATTTAAGTTGAGGAAAATAAGTTACCTAAGTATATTTTTGTGACGATGTGTTTTCTTATAAGTTAAAACTAGAATAAAGTTTCCGCTCTAAGTCCTACTGCCATTATATTTAAGTGATGTGAAGTAACTATAAGTAAGTTTAAGTAAGTTTTTGTTGTGATTCCTGATAACATAACATAAGATAGAGTTAAGTTATCTTTGTGACAATCTACCGCGATAAGAAAAGTTATTCTACCGCGATAAGAAAAGTTATTCTACCGCGATAAGAAAAGTTATTCTACCGCGATAAGAAAAGTTATTCTACCGCGATAAGAAAAGCTATTCTACCGCGATAAGAAAAGTTAGGTTCATATTATCGCTCTTATCGCTCCTGCCTGTCCCTGAATAACGCGATAAATAAGTTAGTAAGTTAAATCAAGTTGTGTTATCTCTGCCAAGGCCTACCACACCCTGCCTCAGCCCTGTCAGATAAGCAAAGATAAACCAGATAAAGAATATACCTTAAGTAAGCCCTATAACCTCCTAACAACTATATAAATAAGAGGATAAATAATAAATAAGTTATACAACCACTGATATACAACCCGCTATAGTCCTACTGAGATGTAATAGTAAAATAAAGGTAATATGAAGTTTAACCCCTTGAGGCCCAGAACGTAATTTTCATTGTAATATAACCACCATTAGACGATTGAAATGAACATAAGCAATATTTTATAACTATGACCAAAGACTACTATATACATTAGTCTTTGTGACCTTGTTTAGTTTCCTTATCCACTAACTAATTGGGTAGATTAAGTAACTTTTTCGTAATGATATGGCTAACAACAAACGATTTCATACAGCAAAGGAACGATCTGGGCGTGAAGGGGTTAAGACCGCTAAACACTCCTACCTCATCAAGTCTCTCGTTCTAAACCTGTATAAAAGTAGAAAACGTGTTCTAAACAGGATCCAGGTGCTGCTACGCTCACTCACTGACTTGACCTTTTGAAACTACGCGATTATTTGACCTTGGTTCTCTATTTTTGACCCTGGTTCTCTATTTTTGATCCTGGTTCTCTATTTTTTTCGTTTTTTATTATGTAAAATTGAATCACTACTAATTAAGACAAATGAGGTTAACGTAAAGTATTCGAGGGGAGGAGGGGGTTGTTTTGATCGCTTGCTTGGTTGTTATCCTCCTCACCGGGCCCCCTGGGTAATGGGCCCCGTAGTGAGCATAGTGCTAATAAAAAAAAGGGGAGGGGGCTAGGGGTGTGCGTCCCCCAATTTGCATAGACGTTTTGATGCTTAGTTAACTTTTTTTTTTTTTTTCCATGATTAACAATACGATAATGGCGGTGTTTGATTATCATTAATGTTATTGTGATTATTTTCATTATCGGTTGTTTTTTGTGTTTCGTCATTATTATCATTATTTTTTTGTGTGTGTTTGATTATCATTAAAGTTTTTGTTATTATTTTTCATTCTCGGTTGTTTTTGTGTTTCGTCATTATTATCATTATTTTTTGTGTGTGTTTGATTATCATTATTTTTTTTGTTATCATTTTTCATTATCGTATGTTTTTGTGTTTCATTATATTGATTTTTGGGCTATTTTTGGATGCCATAGTAAGGATCGGCGGTGAGACACGTATGGTACAAGTCTCCCAGCTAAGACACGGGACTCGAACGCGTGTCCAAAAAAAAAAACAGCATCGTATATATGAGGAATTATCATTATCATCATCATTTTTTTTAAGTACGCGGTTATTGCGAGGCTATTCAATGACCTCATTTTGCTTGTTTGTTTCGTTTATTTGTTTGTTTGTTTGTATCGTTAATGGAAGTACTCTTGATGTGTTTGTTTGTGCCTGAGTTAGTTTCCCTGATACACTTTTCCTCATTATCATTATTCATCTTTTTACATTTATTCACTATAATTATAATGACTATAGAGAGAGAAAGTTGAATGAATGGATATATATATATTATTTTTTTTCCCCAAAAGAACAACGAAGAGCTACACGGTGAATTAATTAAGCGAGAGAATGATAGACTGAGGAGACTGAGATAACGATAATAATTGTACGATAAAAAGAAGTATTCGTCATTTCGCGGTCGACTTATGAACGCATTATCAAAAAATTCATATTAATTAACATCTACTCTTTAAAAAAACGCTTTCAAAATACGATTATTCGAAGGACACTTGCAAAATTGTTCTTCTTTGAGTGTACATAGAGTTATTTTTTTATATATATCTTTTTTTTTCTACTGTCTTCACTACCAACTATATTACTCTGAGGGGTTTTGACTGTAGCGTGAGGGGGGCTGGCAGGCCTACCCACTAGCCTACGACA
The DNA here is from genome assembly GCA_016584305.1 of Chionoecetes opilio. NCBI lineage: Eukaryota > Metazoa > Arthropoda > Malacostraca > Decapoda > Majidae > Chionoecetes > Chionoecetes opilio. The sequence continues at coordinate 3,398 of JACEEZ010019984.1, read as the reverse complement.
AGGAAAAAATAATAATCAGCCTTGAAAAAGGAACTGAGAAATGAAAGGACTAAAACAGAATCTATGGAAGTCAAGGTGTGCCACAACTTCTAATTAAATGTTGATATAGAGACAGCGCTACTACAACTACAACTTTCTATTGGTGTATGTTACAACTATGGAGAGAGGGGGGGCGCGTTATAGCAAAGCCAAAAAACAAAATAAATAAAATAACAATAATTAAAAGAAAATCATAACATATAGAAGACAATGTGAGCATACACAAAAAATAACATGATGGCGGCACAGGATGCCGCCGCCCCCCTTGGCCCCCCCGGCCTGTGGGGGGCCAAGGGGGCGAGGGGTCAATATACTTTTTTTTTTGATATTTTTCATTAAGACTGATAGTGACTCTCCTATCTTGGAATCCAAACCTTTTTATGCAGGACATGTAAGGGCGTGAGGGCGTGAGGGCCGCCCAGGGCACAGCCCGGCCGTGACTGACTCAGGGCGGGGCGGGGGGCGCGGCGTTAAGTACATGGCAGAGTGAGTGGCCCGGGAGCGCCGCCCCCTGTGCCGCGGCGGCCAGGCGAGGGCCGGGGGGGGGGGGGGACATGGTCATGTGGCCGCCGGCCGGGCACGTGCCCCGGGGGGCGGCGTGCCCGGCCGGTGAGGCGGGCACAGCGCCGCCCGCCAGCCGCCCCACCACGCCCGCCCCTGCAGGCGCCGCCGCCACGCCCGCGCCCGTCCAGTGCCTGGCGTGGGCGTGGGCCGCAACGCCGCGTGGGGGGGCGTGAGGGGGGCTGAGGCACGGCGCCTGGTGCCGAGGGGGAGGGTGGGCAGAGGACCACGGGGTGGGGGGGGCAGGAGAGCAGAACAGAGCTATGACCTATGTACATCAACACTGCAATATCACTTTCATTATCATTAATAGTATTATAATTAATATTAATATTATTTTATCATTAATATTATTATTCTTACTCTTATTATTATTAATTATTATTATTATTATTCACAACTTCACCACTGAACTCGACAACAAAGGGAAGACGAGACACCTAAGCACTGACACTGAAGTGAATATTTTAACTTTTCATCATCTTGCATAGACATTGGAAAGGAGTGAATGGTAGGTAGGTGGTGGGGTGAAAAATAATCCTTTTGAATGTGTGCGGTCGTCCTCCGCTGCCGCGGCGGGGCGGGCCGCTGGGGGGCCGCTGGGGGGCCGCTGGGGGGCCGCTGGGGGCCCCGGCATGACAAACAAACAATACAAAGAAAAAGATGAACAGAAATAAATGAACCAAACCCTCGTCCAGCCTTGCCGTGCTTTGAGGGTCAGGTCAGGGTCGCCCGGACGGCCCTGACCCGCCACGGGGGGGGGGTCGGGGGACCTTCGCCCTTGTGCCCCCGCCGGGAGGGGGGGTGGCGGTGCAGGGGTGGGAGGGGGCAGGTGGGGGGGGGGGGAGGGGGGCAGGCCGCAGGTCCCCTAAGAAGACCAGCTTGTGTGCCGGCAAACTTTACTTGGTTAGTCCTGGAGCACTACGCAATACTCAACAACGGGTTAATCGTGAAGACTAGCAAAGGACAAATCATAAAAAGGTGACAAGCGTGACTAGAAAACAAGAGAGTGGAGGTACAACACTAGCATAGGGTGACAGCCAGCGGCAAGCGGCTCGCGGCACCAGCCACAGCCTACTAGGACTACTTAGTATTTGGTGTGATCTTTGGCCTGTCAGGTAGCGCTACCGGGGGAGGCGCCCCCCAGGGAGGGTGTGGCCGCCCCAGCCCCGCGAGTGACAGTGATCAAGGGCGGGCCAGCCTGCCAAGTAAAGTTTGTCTCGCACGCAAGCTTGGCTCGGCAGCCAGAGTGGCTACGGCCGACGGGCGGCAATCCGCCCGTCGGCCGTCCATATTATTGCTGGGGCGCCCCGCGGCCCTGGCCCGCTGCTGGCGCTGATGGAGCTGCTGGAGGTGGCCGAGCGCCTCCTACTCCCGGGGTACACGGCGCCCCGGGGCCCGGGCGCGGGGGACGGGGGCGTGGGCGCTCACAGGCCCACGGGGATGGGGTAGGTGGGCACAGTGAGGCCCTGCATGCCCAGCAGGTTGGACACGGAGTAGCCCAGAGAGTTAGTGGTGTTGGTGTTGGCATGTTGCGTGAAGGCCATTCGCTTGCAGCCGCTCATGTCCAAGTGGTTGGCGCCCACGCCCGCGTCCAGCCCGTACATGTGGCCGTAGCCGGGCAGGCCCGTGGCCAGGTGGCCAGACACCATGCCGCCGGCCGCCGCCGCCGCCGCGCCTACCGTGGCCAGGCCGCCCAGGGAGGCGTGCGTCACCTGCGGCAGGCTGGTCAGCGGCACTTGGCTGGCGGCGGCGGGGAGGGAGTAGGGCGCGTAGCGGTAGGTGGCGAGCGGCGGCACCGGCGACACCATCACCAACTCACCGTAGCCGCCGCGCCCGCCGGCCCGGCCGCGGCCCACGCTGGTCGGCAGCATCACCTCCTTGGGCTGCGCCTTCTTGCACTCCACCTGCGGGGCGGAGGGAGGGGGGCGAGGGTTAGGCCTACCGTCCCGCCAACACTCGCCGCTGCGTGACTCACCTGTGCCGCTGCCATCACATCACACCACCATACCTGCCGCTCATGCACACACACACACACACACACACACACACACACACACACACACACACACACACACACACACACACACACACACACACACACACACACACACACACACACATACACACACACACACACACACGTCAACAGAGCCTCTTAATGACCTAATGAATTTTTACGCCCATCAAAGACTCCCGCCCTAGCTGCCCCCCCCTCCTCCCTCCCTTCCTGATTACTGATGAAAAAATGAAACCGAAAATGTTACTGGCAAACATATATTTCCTAGGAGAGAGAGAAAAAATCAAAAGGCTCATAGATATTATAAATAAAATAAAATAAACAAACACTGAATATCTAACTTTTACCACGAACAGTTCTCTCTCTCTCTCCTCTCTCTCTCTCTCCTCTCTCTCTCTCTCTCTCTCCTATCACTTCCTTTCTCTTTCCTTTCTTCTCTCAACACTCACATCAACTCTCCTCCTCAATGCGCCGTCAACGAAGAGAGAGAGAGAGAGAGAGAGAGAGAGAGAGAGAGAGAGAGAGAGAGAGAGAGAGAGAGAGAGAGAGAGAGAGAGAGAGAGGTATACATTCTGATGATCTGACATAATTTATTTTCATCTTTAATTCATCTCTTCTTTCTTTTTTCCTTCCTTCCTTCTTTCCTTTCTTTCTTTCCTTCTTTTTTCCCCCTCCATCCATAACTCTTTTCTTCTCTTCTCTTCTTTCCTCTCTCCTCTCCCTCCTCTCCTCTATCCCGTCTCTCTCCTACCTCCTGGGGGGGGGGGGGAAAAAAAAG